>PVJS01022332.1:0-30635 GCA_004027185.1 Glis glis
CTTCTATTCCAATTCTCTGCAGTGTTCTTATCATGAATGGGTGTTGGATTTTGTCAAATGCTTTTTCAGCATCTATTGAAATGATCATGTGATTTTTGTCTTTAGTTCTGTTTATGTGGTGGATTACATGGATTGTTTTTCGTATGTTGAACCAGCCTTGCATCCCTGGGATGAACCCGACTTGGTCATGATGTATGATGTTTGTGATGTGGTTTTGAATGCGCGTTGCTAGTATTTTGTTTAGAAGTTTTGCGTCTAAGTTCATCAACGATATAGGTCTGTAGTTTTCTTTTCTGGAGCTGTCTTTGTTTGGTTTTGGTATTAGAACTTCTTAACAGTCACTAAACATGTGAAAGGTTACTTAGGTATAAAAAGGCAAGGAGAAAAGGTCATGATTGCCTAACAGGAAAATTGAATCCCTAAATGAATTATCTTACAAAAATCTCAAACTTGCTTTTCTACTTTTCTACTACTAATAAAAATGAAAAAAAAACATGTTTACATTCAAAAATCTGTAGATGCAATACCAAGTTAAGACCATTGGTTTTTACATAGTTAAATCTCTCAAGTAAATATTTTACACAAATTTAAGTTTTAAAAAAAATAGGTCAAGTATTTACCTTATATTTCTTTGGACCACTAAAAGACCATTTATTTTTATTTATTTATTCATTTATTTTGCAGTACTGGGGATTGAACCCAGGGACATTCTACCTCCAAGCTATACCCCAAGCCCTATTTTTTTATTCTTTAATTTTTGAAACAGGGTCTCACTAAGTTGTGGAGGGCCTCGCTAAGTAGCTGAGGCTGGCTGCGAACCCGGATCCTCCTGTCTCAGCCTCCCAAGTACTGGGATTACAAGCATGCGCCACCATGCCCGGCTTTAAAAGACCATTTATCAATATGACATTAAACTGGATGATAGCTCATACTACAGTGGCATGTGTATCACTGAGGCTGAGGTGCACATGTACATATTACATACATGTGAAATGGCTAACATTGCTGTGCTATTCCATAAGTAGTTTCAACCCATAAAAATTCTACCCTATCTTTTTTTTTATTACTAAGGATTTAACCCAGGGATTCTCTACTACTGAGCTATATCTCCAGTCCTTTTTATGTTTTATTTTGAGATGGGGTCTCATTAAGTTGCTGAGGCTGGTCTGGAACTTGTCTCAGCCTCCGAAGTAGCTGGAATTACAGGCATGTGCCACTGCACCCAGCATCATCTACCCTATCTTGAATGAAACTGCAGGAACAGAAATGAAGATATTACATGCCTGTTATAGACACTTGCTCAGGCAGTATAAAAAATGCAAAAGTTATAGAGCTTTTCAGACTGAAGGATTATTTAAAATAGGATAAAAGTCAACACTGCTTACAAATACCTGAACACAGAGCACACTACTCACTCATGTTACAGACACAGACTCTGGCTTCTCTCTGATCTATTCACAAGATAGATCCTTGAGAAATCATAAGGTTTGAAGAAGTTGCAAACTGATTATCATAGATGATTATCATCTTGAAGAAAAGTACAAAGTACTTCTATTTAATTTAAGAAATATAAAATTATATTTTAGTTACTCATATTGAAACATTTTACTTTTCTCCAAATAATATGCATTACATTCTGTTTTACGTAAGATGGGGCTTTATATTAAATGTTACACCAGTTAAGTATAATGGAATGAACACTGAATTTAGAGGTAGGACTCTTAGATTTCCCTTCCCATCCAACTATGAACCTCTCTGCAACAATAGGGTGCACATGACTCTCAACATGTTAGCTCCTGAAACTGAAACTGAAATTGAAGAGGGAGGATCAGGTCATTGTGCTTTGGGCTTTACATGGAAATGTAGATTTTCTAATAAGAATCTCAGAATGGTAAATGACAGGATATGGTCGGAGAGTGGCAGGTTGGATGGTATATTCAATACATTTAAAAAAAGCAACTTTGCTTTATTCTTACTTTGTGGCTTCTTTTATGATTTTCTTTTGGGGGGGAATCTTTCATCACTAAAAACTGTAAAAATCACAATTATTTTTGAACTTGAAATTTAGTTAACATCTTTCTTCCTTATTAATTTGTATACGATACCGGTGTATAATAGAAAATCTTTGTTAAGGTAGAAAAACCAAAAGCAAATTACAAAGAACCATTTTCAATATAAACAAAGAATGAACCCTTTGAAATATATTCTAATTGTTTTCAAAAATTTATTTTATAAGAAAGTTTTATTGTAAAATAAGCTTAGAAAATGTTTATTGTACATTTATAGTATATATTAACTGACTAAAGGCACTGGTAAATCTTGCATATTTTGTTCAAAACAGGGTACTCAGACCTTATTCTATGATGAACTTCATGTTAGCATTACCTGTTACTCATTTATAGAAACATTCAAAAAAGTATCATAGAAATGAGGAAGAAAAGTAAATTGTTTCATTTTCCACTGTCCCCATAGCCAGTAATTGGTGAAATCCTCAAGAACATTAGTGAGTTTATAGCCTCCTATTTTCTGACATGAACATCTCAAGTTTTACTATAATACCATTTCAAATACTGCTGGACTACTGGTGCATAAGCTTTCCAATACTTGTGAAAGCTAACTTACTGTGGAATATATTATAGAGAATGTAGGCTGAAGAATCAACAGTGAGTGTCTTTTTATGTCATGTCTTCTAAATAACAGAAAAGGAATCCATTCATAGATAGGAGTGAATGAAGTACTTCAAATCTTTATCTTGGCAGTTATTGTTAGGTACATGCCTTAATCAAACCTCACAAGCTGCTTGTTGAAGATTTGAGCAGAACCATAGCAATGATGTGTATTCAGACTTAGTTGCCATAGGAATGATATGTATTTATTAATAAAGAAATGGACTAAAGATTTAAGATAAGAAAATTCCATTAATCAGCAGTCTCACAAGTTATTGGTTAGTCTTCTCACTTAAAATATTAAAAACATGAAGCTTTAAGTCTCATTAGCTATCATTTTAATAAAGTTTATTCCTTGTATAGATGGTATACAGTAGCATTTTTATATAAAATAGCATGAAACGTGTATGTGAGTTGAATTCATCTATCATTGCAAAATAAATAGAAATAAATCAACTACCAATTTAAGAAGTTAAAATAATATGTTATGAATTTACTCTATTTCATATTTTAGTAATAAATATGCAAAGAAGAAAGACATTTATTTTATAAAGCATCCAGATTATAGAAGTAGATAGTAAAAGACATCATTTTTTCCTATCATAAATTAAAGAAGAAATAAATTATTATTTGGCCAGAAGTTTTTAGATTGAGCGATGACATATACAGAGAAAAATTTTCAAATCTTCAGTATACCATTTGATAAGTTTTTATATAGGCAGGTACCTGAATAACCACCAATACCAAGATCAAGATATGGAACATTCCCCATACCATGCAAAGATCCTTAATGTCCTTCCTAGTCAACATGCACCCCAAACACCTTTAAGGTAACCATTTATTCTATTTTTTCATTATAGATTAATTTTCCTATGTAGATGAAGTCATATATTCTTTATGTTTGAAGTCTCCTAAGACAACTTCGTAGAACAAATCATGGAAACCAAGACAGTGGGATGACATGTTTGAAGTGATGAAAGAAAAACACACAACAACAACATTGAACAAAGAACTCTATATCTTTCAGAACTGTTCTTCAAGAGTGAAGGGGAAATTCAGGCATTCCCAGATAAACAAAAACTGGACTAGAAAAGTTTTATGTATAAAGATGCAAAGTGGTCAATATGAACAGTGAATGGAGCAATGTAGATGTCTAGGAGCTGTGTTTTGTGCATAATTGATGCTAAGTTAGTTGTTTCAAACTAGGTCTGGGCCTTTATAAGGTTTAGATATTGTAATCCTCAAGGTAGCCACTAAGAAAATTAATTAATATATATGGAAAACAACCAGGTCCAGTGGAATGCATATGTCTGTAATCTCAGTATTTGGGAGGCTGAGTTAGGATGATTGCAGGTTTGAGGCTAGCATGTGGTAATTTAATGAGACCCTGTTTCAAAATAAAAGATAAAAAGGCTGGGGTTTTTTCTCAGTGGTAGAATGTGTCTGCATTCAGTTCAATCCCTAGTAACACACAGACATATATGTATTGGGGGGGATACTGGGGATTGAACTCAGAGGCATTCTATCTCTGAGCTACACCCAACCCTGTTTTTTTTTTTTTTTATTTTGAAACAGTGTCACTAAACTGTAGAGGGCCTCTAGAGGTTGCTAAGGCTGACCGTGAACCTGCTATCCTCCTGCCTTAGCCTCCCAAGTACTGGGATTACAGACATGTACCATCACACCTGGGTTATCTATCTATCTATCTATCTATCTATCTATCATGTATCTATCTATCTACTTATAAGAGTTGGGCGTAGAGGCTTCTGCATATAATCCAAGCTATTCTGGCAAGAGGATCACAAATTCAAGGCCAGTCTCTGTAACTTATCAAGACCTTGTCTCAAAAATAATAAGGGCTAGGACTACGTATGTAGCTCAGTAGTAGAGCTCTGGTCTAGTATGCATGAAGCCCTGGGGTCAATCCCCAGTACTGACAATAGTAAAAATTATTATTATTATATAGAAAAAGAAATAAGAGAATCAAAATGAAATGCTACAAATTATCAAAATAGAACAGGATGTCTTTGTTAATATCAGATAAACTATACTTTAAAACAAAAATATTGCAAGAGATAAAAAAGAATATTATGTACTGATAAAATGGTGAATCCATCAGGAAAATGTAATAATTATAAATATATATGCACCTACAAGAAAACTCCAACAGATATGAAGTAAAGTTGACAGCACTAAAGAGATAGACAGTTCTATAAGAATAACTAGACTAATACATCATACCTTATTCTCAAAAACAGATAGAATAACCAGACTGAAGATGAATAAGGAAATAAAAGTCTTGAATAGCACATTTAAAGAACTCTTCATCCAACAACATAAGAATCACATTCTTAAATTTACATGGACCCTTCTTCAGTAAAGATTATATGGAGGGCCAAAAAAGTGTAAATAAAGTTTAAAAAATTGAACTCATGCAAAATTTATCTTACTGCATGGGATTAAATTAGAAACCAGTAACAACAGGAAAAGTGAAAAATTCACAAATATGTATAAACAACACAACATTCTATTATACAAGCAATGGGTCAAAGAAGAAATCTCAAAGGAAATTAGAAAATATTTTAAGAGTAATGAAAACAAAAATACAACACCATACAATTTATAGGATTGTTCTGAGCAGACTTAGATTGTGGAAAACAACCCAAACATGGCCTTTGTCCTTTCAAGAACATTTACTGCAATCATGACCAAAACAGGTTATCTATCCCCAAGTACTGGGAGGCGGAGACCGGAGGATCCAGGTTTGTGAGACCTGATACCGCAAAAAAAAAAAAAAAAAAAAAAGAGTTGCGCTTGGGCACTGCACATCATGCTGGAGTGTGGTGAACCACACTCAGGTGTGCTTTGGGAGTTAGGTCCCTCTTTACTTTAATGAAACCCCTTTTTAAAAATTACATGCTCCACACAAGGATGAAGGGAAAGCAGTGCTCAGAGGGAAATTTATAGCTGTAAATGCTTACATTAAATAAGACAAAAACTCAAATCAATAAAAAACTAGACAAAGAGGAGAAAATTAAACCCAAAATATCATAATAAAAGAAATAATAGAGATAAGATAGGAGATAAATGAAATAGAGAATAGGAAAACAAAAAATACCAAGGAACCCAAAATTTAGTTCTTTGGAAAAAATCAACAAATTTGGCAAACACTTAGCTAGACTGAAACAAAAAGAGAGACAATGCAAATAATTAAATTGGAAATGGAAGTGGGGACATTATCAATAACCTTGCAAAAATACAAGTGATAAAATAGAACATCATGAACAATTGTACAATAAAAATTTGAGTTATCTAAATGAGAGACAAATTTCTAGCAACACACAAAAACACCAAAATTAACTCAAGGAAAAATAGAAAATCTGAACAGAATTATAACAAGTAAAGAATTGAAATCATAATTAAACATATAAAACAAAGAAAAGTTCAGGACCAGAAGGTTTCTTGATTAATTCCACCAAGCATTTAAAAAGCTAGCACCAATAATTTTCAAGTTCTTCCAAAAAGTAAAAGGGTAGGGAATGCTTTCTTGTGCTAAAAGGCCAGTATTACCCTGATATCAAAGACCAAATATTCATGACCTTGAATTTGGCAATAGGTTCTTTTTTCTTTTCTTTCCTTTTTTTGTGGTACTGGGGATTGAACCCAGGGGTATTCTACCTCCAGTCTCTACTCTCAGTCCTATATAATTTTTATTTTGAAACAGGGTCTCACTAAGTTGCTGAGGCTGGCCTCCAACCTGCAATCTCCTGTTTTAGCCTCCCAAGTACAGGGATTATATAGGCATGCACCACCACACCCAGCTTGGCAATAGTTTCTTAAATGTGATACCCAAAACACAAGCACGTTCCTTGATGTGTTAAACATAGAATTACCATATGACCCAGAAATTCTACTCCTGTAATGCCCAAAGAGTTTAAAACAGTTACTCAAGCAAATATTTCTACATAAATCTTCATAGTAGCATTATTCACATTAGCACAAAGGTAGAAACAATCCAAATGAAAAGAATTGTACATTAATCCATATTAATATAATGATTATCCAGCTATAAAAGGAACAAAATAAAGATACTTGCTACAACATAGAAAATTGTTACAAACATTATGCTAAATAAAAGAAAACACATAACAGAAGATCACATATTATTCCATTTATGTGAAGTGTGTAAAATGCAGATTACATTCCCCTGGGCCTGAGGGGAAGGGGGGAGAGAGTGACTGCATAAAAATATATAGGTTCACAAGTATATTTATGAAGACATCCGACTAGAATAAATTGCTTTGAGAAGAAATGCAAGAATTATTGGTAAATATTTGATCTCTGAGAAACAGAGGCATATGAGCACATTTAGAAACAGGTTGTTACCAAGAGTATCTGGTCACCATAGTAACAAAATTTTTAAAGAGAATCAAGAATATAGGTAATTCAGTTGGTTGTGGTTGTGTGCACCTGTAATCCCAGTACTTGGGAGGCTGAGACAGGAGGATCACAGATTCAAGGACAGCCTCAGTAACATAGAGACTCTCAGCGACCTAGAGAGTCTTTGTTTTGGAACAAAAAATAGAAAGTGCTGGGGGTGTAACTCAAAAGTAGAATGACCCTGGGTTCAATCCCCAGTCATACACATTCACAGGAAAAAAAAATAGAATATAGGTAATTCAGGAAGTTGGTCAAGAGAGCTTCAACTTTGGTTAATATTTGTGTAGTGAACTTTGGTTTATAAAACCTTTTTTCATTTACATAAACTCTATGTGAGTCTACATTATTTATACATAGGTCAAAAATGCCTAAAAATAGTGCCTGGAGTATAATCAATTCTCATTAAATACCTATGACCAAGTCTCAGTGAAAGAGTTTTGTTCATTTAATAAGATGGAATAAAAAGTTCATGAAAATACTTGAAACATACACCCTTTATGTAATATGCTTTATAAAAATATATTTTCATTTTGTAACCCATATCTTTCTGTAATATATAGTTGTCTTAGAACTTTGTAAATACACTTTGTGTGCATTTTTATTATATATAGAAGTAGATACTTGATTTAGGACTTTAAATCAAAAGTCACATGGAATTATAAAGAGTTGCATGATTCTCTAAGAAAACCACAAGACAAGATGAATGACACTTTTCAATATTTTATGTTTGATTATGGGACCTACATTTTGCAAGGCAATAATAATACGAAAAAATTTGAGCAGAGCTTCCATATTGTCCTACACTTGTATGTGCCAACTTGCTTTTGATTTTCTGCATTGTTTGTATCTATCAGCATTTTGTTAAGCCTGCAAACTGTAAAATGTGATGGATGTGGGTATGTATACTCTAGCTTACTGAAGAGTAAATGATATACTTATTTTTAAAAATAATTACCATTCTAATCCCTTCTTTCACCTACTTAGATCTTTCCTTTAAAAGGCCTGTTTTTCCTTGCGTGGTGTGACCAAGTGTAAACTGTTGCTTGTGTGGTGTGACCAGGTGTAAACTGTCATTGGAGCAAGTGAAGAAGGAAAACAACATTACTTGAGCTATTTCCAAGTGAGAGAAATACATACTTTGTGCACTCTTTATTTTAATTAAATCAAGAACAAGCATTTGATGCTCTCTCAACATTTTGAAAGTCATCCAGTGTGCCTATCGTAGGATTGGATGGTAAGAAGAACAGGGCTCTGAAATCAAAATAATCTTGATATAAATGTTGCCACTTTTTGGCTGTGAGATCTTAGACAAGTCCTCTTACCATTCTTGGCTTGTTTTCCTTGTTGGTGTGTGTAGAAAATAAAACTACACATGTGAAAGTAGTAGTAAAATATTAACCTGATGAGGAATGTGTTGACTTCATACAAACACATATAATACTAATTTTATTCTCACACCTTCACCTTTACGAGCCCACTCTTCCATTTTCAGCAATCACCATAAAATTTAACAGCTCTTGGTGTGGTGAAATAGACATTATTTTTAAGTGCTAAGTTCCCAGTGTCTTATGCTATGACCTGTGTAAAATTGATTGTTAGCCCTATTTTTATTTTTTCAAAAATGTACCCATATTTTGAGTCACTTTATTTTCATTACTGCCAAACTAATCTACTCACCAGTTCCCAGAGGTGGAGCAATAGTTGCCACAATTTAAGTCTGCAAATCTCCAATGCTTTGACTACTGTTTGCTTTTAGTTGTAGTTTTTGGCTAAAATTCTAATCCTGTGTTCATGTCCTGGACTCTTTGCATCGACTGCCAACCACGCCTTGCCTGAATTCTGAGATAGAAGGCCTTCTGTGGACCAATACTTATTTTTCAGTCTCAGTTTGACTATCCTCATCTACCACTCACTCTATGGCCACAGCAACTCACAGATACACACACATAACAATGTGATGAGTTATCCAGCCATGTATGTAAAACTTTTGAACATAAAGATGTTCTCTCTCACAGGAAGATAATAGGTATAGCCATACTTTTTGTAGAAAGAGTAGGCATTTAAAATTACATGAGCCTAAACAGGCATGGTGGGAAATGTCTGTAATCCCAGGATTTGGGAGGCCGAGACAGGAGGATCACAGGATCCAGGCCAGCCTCAGCAATTTAGCGAGACCCTCAGTAACTTAGTGAGACCCTGTTTCAAAATAAAAAAGAGGTCTGGGCTTGTAGCTCAGAAGTAGAATGTCCTTGAGTTTGGTACTTAAAACAAAACAAAATGAAACAATAAACGGAGCCTTGTGCTTTCTTTTCAAGAAGACAGCTCTCTTTTTTCCCATCTAGCTAATTTCACTAAACAAGACCCCTCACATTCTTATGACACACAGATGTCTACTCATTTTTATGAGTCATGGTCTTCTACTGATGCCAAGAAAGTACTTCATATGGTAACACCTTCAAAAAAAAAAAAAAAAAGAAGAAGCTAAGTGGAATTTTCAGCAAATGATTTGACCTCATTTTTATAGGACTTTTTAAATCCTTCATAGATGTGGAGACATTACCACTTTCAAGAAAAACTTCCCCAAACAATTACATTATTGAATTTGAGAAGGTTTGAAAAATGAAATTTGCATTAGTGGGGCAGAACAAATGAAAGAAACAGACGTCAGTCATAAAATAATCCAAAATCCATAAATTAAGCACTACCCCAAATCGACACCTTAGAAAGAGCACAGGAAAGAATTTTTACATCGAGAAAACATTCAGATTATCAGACACCACAGTCTACAAAGGAGCAGGTAAGAGTGAAACTTGAAAGCATGATTGTACAGGGCACTACTTTGAAAACACGATTGCATTTTCTATGAGGTTCAAGATGTATTTTGTCCTTATAGCTGTTTATCTCTTTTGACATACATAAAGGGGTTATAATGATATTGAAATATATTTTCCTCAAAACCTCCTTTTAAAATATCATCAGGTAAATAAAACATTTCTAAAAGTATTTAATTGACAAGGATTTTATATATTCAAGGTACATACTGTGATATTTTGATATACATAAATACTGTGTCATGATTGCCACGGTCTAACACATTCATCATGATCTATGCTTCACTTAAGGCTCCCAACGCTTGTTCATCTTATAACTATAAACGGGGATTGTTTGCATGCCAAAGGTGACATTTGCATTCAGAAAAAATGCACATCAAAACCTACAGAGTCAACCTTCTCTGACTTACTATATTCTATGAAAACATTGCTCTTCAAATTATTTTGAAACATAGCTATTCAGCTTGTATTCCATTTTGTCCAAAAATTCATGTATGATCTTAAAATTGTCTTTCAATTATTTTAGATATGTATATATAAGATATATTTATAATATATACAACAATATCATATCATGATCATGTCAACTGCAGAGGCAGTTTTACTTCTTTCCCCATTTGGGTGGCATTTATTTCTTTTTCTCCCTTAATTGCTCCATGTATGATGTACAGTACTATTTTGAATAGAAGTCCAGAGCGGGAACCTTGGTCTTATTGTTGATGTTAGTGGAAAAGTTTTCAGCATTTCACTATTGAGTAAGATGTTGGTGGTAGTTTGTCATCTATGGCTTTTACTATGTTGAGATACATTCCTTCTACAACTAATTTGTTAAGACCTTTTTGTTAATTATAGAAGGATGTTGAATTTTGTTAAATGCTTTTTCTCCATCTATTGTAATTATCATATTATTTTATCCTTCATTTGGTTAGTATGGTATATCACATTTACTTATTTCTATGTGTTTAAGTATCCTTGCATCCCAGATATAAATCCCACTTGATGATGGTGAATGATTCTTTAAAATATACTGCTAAATTTGGTTTCCTGGTATTTTGTTGAAGGTTTTTGCATCATGTACATCAGGAATATTGACTTAGAATTTTCTTTTCTTGCAGCATCCTTACCTGGCTATGGTATGACAGAATCCTTTCCTGATAAAATGAGTGTGAAAGTTCCTTATCGGCAATTTTCTTTAAAAAAGTTTTAAAAGCATTGGTGTTAAATGCTTGGTAGAATTAATCTATAAAACCATTCAGTCCTGGGCTTTTCTTTGCTGGGAGTTTTTGATGATTGATTCAATATCATTATTAGTCTGTTCAGTTTTCCTATTTATTCATAATTCATTTTTGGTAGGTTGTATGTCTCTAAGAATTTATCAATTCCTTCTAAATTAACCAATTGGCCTATAATTATTCATAGCAATCTCTTATAACCCTTCCTGTTTCTGTACTGACAGCTGTAATGCCTCTATTTTATGTTCTTTTTAGTCCTGTAACATTTTTTCTTGGTTTAGTTTAAGTTTTGTCAATTTTGTTGATCTTTAAAAAAGACTCACAGCTTTGTTGACTTTCCTGTTGTCCTCCTAGTGTCTATTTTCTTTATTACTCCGTTGTTTATTACTTCCCTCATTCTTCTACATTCAGGCTTAGCTTATTGCTGTGTATTTTAGTTTCTGAAAGTGTGAAGTTAGTGTATTTGAACTGTTTCTATATTCTCAATGGAGGCATTGATCTCTGTAAACTTCCCTCTTTGAATTGCTTTTGCTGTTGCCATAAGCATTGTTATATGGTGTTTCTAATTTCATTTGTCTCAAGATACTTTTTTATTTCCCTTTATAATTTCTTCTTTTACTTAGTTGTTTAGCAGCACACTTTTGAATTTATAAAATTTCTTAAATGCCTCTTATTATTTATTTCTAGTTTTACACCATTGTGATCAGAAAAGACAGGATAATTTCAAACTTCTTAAATATACTTGTTTCGTAACCTAACATATGATCTCAAAAATGTTCCATATGTTCTCGAGAATAATGTGTACCCTCAGATGTTAAATGGAATGCTCTTTACATGTCTGTTAAGTTCATCTGGTCTATAGCACTATTCAAGTCCACTCCTCCTATAATCTTCCAATGTTGAAAGTAAGGTACAAAAGACCTCTGTTCTCATTGCATTGTGGTTTATATCTCCCTTAAGCTTGTTAATATCTGATTTGCATCTAAGTATGCATTTACAATTATCATATCTTCTTGATGAATTAACCTCTTTATCATTGTAATGACCTGATTGTCTATTGTCATGAATTTTGACTGAAATTATATTTTATCTGGTATAAGAACAGCCATTCTTGCTCTGTTTTGGTTACCACTTGCATCTAGCATCTTTTTTGTATTCCTAAACATTCAGTCTATATGTGTCCTTAAGGTTTAATTGAGGCTCTGGTAGGCAGCATATTATTTAATCTTAAGAATCTCTTGTAGGCAATGTATTACTTAAGTTTATTTATTATCTATTCAATCATTCTATGTCTTTTATTGGAAATTTAATCCATTGTATATAAAGTAATTATTAATATGTAAAAATTTACTATTTCCATTTTGTTATGTATTTAATGTCTGCTCTATTTTTTTTCTTCTAGTTTTGCTGTCTTCCTTATGATTTGCTGCTCTGTGTGTGTATCTATGTGTGTGTGTGTGTTTTCTTTTCTCTTTATCTTCTGAGTATCTACTAGAAGTTTTTTCTTGATGTGTACCTGTGGGCTCACATAAACTTGTTATTATATTCTATTTTAAGATGATAAAAACTTAATTTCAACCACATAAAAACTCTAGGGAAATTAAATATCTAATAGAAATTATGTTCTATGATCATTTTGTTGAAGAGCTAAGTTAGACATTTTATATCTAACTATAACAGGAACTAAACTAATTATTTCTTTTTAATTTAAAGTCTATGACTTTTGTCAAATCTGACATGTCTCCATGAAGAATCCCAAGAAGACATATGAAAAAGAAAGAAAAATAAGGAAAAGGGGAGAGGTAGGAGGATCCATTGAGCAAAATTATGTGTTTTCTTATATAAGAATAAATGAAATACAAATGATTGGTTCCAATAAAAAGAAAAAGCAATGTGCAAATATTAAATTTCTGTACTGTCACCATGAAGCTGAAAAAGACAAATTTGAGGGTAGTGAAGTATAAAAAATAGTGATGGAATCCAGTGGCAAGTTATGGAAATGGCACTAACCCTAAAGGAATGTCTGGAGAAATGTTTCCAGTGGAAGCTGCTGAATGGCTGTGCCCATAGTGAAAATGAAAGTAGGGAGCCACAGCCAGCTTAGGGAGGAGCATCAGAGGGAACATTCCGCTGGCCAGGACAAATGATGAAAGCTGAGCAGCCGCGCTCACTGCCAGGACTGGAACAGTCTGGAGAGAGAGGAAGCCAAGGTGGAGCCGAAGTGGGTAGGAAAAATATACCAAATCACAAGTTATAAAAAGAAATATCTGAAAGGTTATTTAGGTACTCCTTGCTCTTTAGTTTATGAATATAATTGTGGAATATTAACGCAATATTTAGGAAGAATACATCTTGGATGTTATGACCAAAACTAAATTGGAAAGGTAATATCTGAAAGGTACTTTGAGCACTTATGCAAATAATATTTACATAGGGTTTACTCTTTGCTAAGAGCACAGCTAGGTTTTAGGGATAAACATGTGAAAAGGAAGTCGAGGAGGAAAGTTTCAAGAAGGATAGACAGGATCACTGTTATCAAATGTCACAAAGAAATAAGATCACATTTAGAAGTGTCCATTGGATTCAACAATTGCAAGGTGGTGAGTGAATGATAGAGAAAGAAAGGATATAATGAACTGAAAAATCATTTATTAGTAGGTTCATGGGAAAAAAGGGGTGTAGATAAATTTTCTAAGTTTTTGGTTAAAAGGAAAGGAAAATAAATAAGGCAGAAGCTAGATAGGTAGGATTCAGATGGGCTTAGTACTTATAATTTTCACATTGTTATTGTTTAAATGAAAAACAGTAATATAAACTGGTAGAAGTCAAGTTTTAGTAAAGTCTTGGAAAAGACCTTAGGGATTGTCCAATCTGCTTTTCACATTTTATAAATGAAGCTGAGGACCAAAAAGATGTGATTTTTCTAGTCATTCATTTTAAAACCTATACCAGCATTCATTGTCCAATATGAGGGAATAAAAACTATGATAATTATTTGTGAGTGTCTTCTTTCTATCCCCCTCCCTCTTTTCCTTTATTTCTCTCTTTCTTCCAGATTTGAAATGTTTTCCTAAAGCTGTCCTATCAATTCTCAACAAATTTTGTGATTAAAACAATTGCCTAGTGAAGTTAAGGGGGAACCATATATATATATATATTTTTTGCGGTACCAGGGATTGAACCCAGGGCCATTCTACCTCCGCGCTACAGCCCCGGCACTATTTTTTTATACTTTATTTTGAAACTGGGTCTCACAAAGTTGCGGGGCACCTCACTAGGTAGAGAGAGAGAGAGAGAGAGAGAGAGACAGGGAGAGAGAGAGAGAGAGAGAGAGAGAGCGAGAGCGCGCTGAGGCTGGTCGCGAACCCGGATCCTCCAGTCTCCGCCTCCCAAAGTACTGGGATTACAAGCGTGCGCCACCACGCCCGGCAGAACCATACTTTTTTAATATAGTCACGTATTTAAGCCAAATAACTAAGATAAAATAATAGCCTGGAATGGTCTTATTATTAATTGGTTTCTACATTTTATTTTGTTTTTGTAAACTTGACATTTAGGTATAACCGTTTTACAAAAAGTAACTTTAAAAAGATAATAAAACACCATATAAGAAAATAGGACACTTTCCTTGTACAATGAATTTAAGAGCCAACTACTTGTAAGTAGGCCTAGTGTTAAGAATATTATAATAAAATAAAACTCTTTAGCAATAATTTTTAAAGTACTATCATTCAGAAACTATATACCTCAAATCTAGATTCTCTTCATTTAAAATGTCAATAAAATTTAACTGTAAGCTATAAGAATGCCTCACACCCTATAGCAAATAGTAAGCTTTTTCTAGTGCTGAAAACTTTAGCATTAAACATATTTAATGCATAAAAGCAGACAATATAAGAACCTAGAAAAAATATAGCATTTAAAAAACTTATGTGACCTTCTGCTCTAATTGAGCCAAAATACATAAATTATAGTGCCATTGAATTTGAAGGAGGAAATGACCTATTAGGTCATTTAGAATTTCCCCTGCTAAATTTAAAGAGTTCCCTACAGCATATTTTTAAACAGTAAATCTGGTTTTGGAAGATTCACATGATAACACTTTTCACCATATCCTTGAAAAGCTATTAAGCTAGTTGAGTTTCAAAGGAAGTCTCTAATAGTAGTGAACTGGAAGCTTTCTTCTCTTAACCTGATTACACCAGCTTCCAGCTTCCCTGCTTGGTACCCACTCCAACAATACTCTTCCTTTTTTTGAGTATTTAAACTTCATGGAGCCTGCAAGGAGCAACCTTCCTGAAGTGGCAGAACTTTGCCAACAATGACCCCCTTCTTCCAGCTCCCTCTTCAAGCTAACACAATGACAATGAGTTGTTCCCTTTAGTTACCTGGTACCCAAAATTGTCTCTAAGTTTTCTTCTAACTCTAGAGTTCTGTAAAAGAAGGCTATGGGAGATTAAAATTATATTTATCATCCCCTAGAGATGGTGTTGTGGTTTTGATTTAGCCTGTCCACCTAGACCTTATGTGGACAAGGCAGGCATATTGGAGTCAGGGCTTGGTTGCTGAGCAGGGGCCCCTGATGGGTTAGCCTTAGGGATTATATATGGTCCTCCCCCCTTGCTCTCTCTTTCTCTTGCTTCCAGCCTTCATTATGTGAGAGAAGAGCCCTTGTGCTCTTCTCTCTCTGCTCCCCATAACATGCTCTGAGCTCTGCACACTTCACCCAGTCTAACATGGACTGAGCCTCTGAAATCTCCAAAACTGTGAGCAAATAAATACTCCTTACTCTGTGTTGTAGTGGTCAGATGCTTTGATCACAGAAGTGAGGATGTTGATTGAGACAGATGAGTTTTCATTTCTTGTTAGCAATATATTCTCCCAGGCCTGGGGCTGGGGAAAATGGAGATTCCATCACTGCAGCTTGTTTAAAATGGATATGAGGTGACAAGCTGATAATTATCCAAGCCGATTTACCTTCTCTAAATTTTCTTAAAAAGCAGAGAAAAAAAGTTGGGGTTTGTACCTTGAGAGTGTCAGGCCATTAAACTTCATTCTAACTGAAAACTGAAATAGCCATTCTGGAAGAGAACTGAAAGGCAATTTTGGAAATGTGGGTCAATATTTGCAAAAGTATAGACATAATGATTCAGAAAATAATTAAAACACACATGTTGATATCTATGAGCTTTGTTGTGCTAAAACAGATTCATAGCTGCCCAGCATTCAAGAATATTATGAACATATTCATAATAAAATAATTTTAATAAAATATTAAATTATATAAACTAACAAATTAATTTTATTAAAATTAGGGTAATAAATTCTAAAAATTTATAATTTCTTAATTATTTTGCTATAGCTTAGTATTAGTGGCTTAAGGTTATTTACATGTAGTGCATATGTATGGTGGAAATACAAGAGAGTAGATAGCTACTAAGCATCTCTTTTCAATACCACTGTCAGTGACTTCATGGTGATGACTTAAAACCAACAAATGCTACAAACCAGAGATTTTCACTCCCCCCCCAAAAAAATGGATGTTATATATTTACTATTATGTCACTGTTCACAAAACTAAAACTAGCTAAAGAAAAGGAAAGACATAATATATATCAGATATAATATATATAATATTTTATCAATATCACAGCATCAACTTGTACAAAATGAGCTTGAATGTTCATTTTTATACCACTACTAATTTTAGTTGAACTCTGCTATTGTTTTATTTTACTAGTATCTTTCATACTCTAATAATTGTGATACAGTATAAAATTAAGCAAATCATAAGATAAGAAAATTAAAGTAAAATCAAACTAATGTTGATTATTAGAAGCAAAGTTGTGGGTTTTACTATGTCACTTGAACAATTCTTTCTCATAAGCATTTATTTGGTTCCAAATTTTCTAGAAGTAAAATAAAAATGGAACTCAATTAATTATACTGTGCTTTTATCTAAAGACACAATTATTTTTCTTGCCATTGAATACAAGAAACAATGTATTATGTGAGCTATTATGAGATGGATATTAAATAATACATAATTTAATATAAGTAGAACATTAAATCTGGAGGCCTAGATTAAAACCTAGTATATAGATTCCAAATGTATGTTTTCGAATGAATAAGTGCATTAGCACACAATAGTTAAATTGATTTTTTTCTTATTACCTTCTGTGTAAACCCAAAGTATAATTTCTTTAATATATCAGTAAAAAGATTTATCTGATATAGTGAGAACTTAGAAAACAGAAACATTCATTTATCTACAATATTTATTGTCTTCTTGTGTCACACACTAAAGATTTTACAAAACAAATATGTTCCTGGTTTGTGAAACCTAAAACAGGAAATGGGAGATTTGTATTATTTTTATTTTCCAAATGATAGAAGTAAGGTCCACTCCCATTAAATAACTTTCTTAAAACACATTGCTTATACATGTACCCGGCCAGTCTGGCAGTAGAGCTCACTGCCATCCTTAGCATCCTCCTGTAAATTATGTTTTGTTATATTATCTCAAATATCTGATGTTGTCAAGTGCTTGGTCTTAATTTAGTAGCCATATTACCCTTGCTAAATTAAAAGCCATGCACTTACAATATGAAGTAAATAAGAAGACATTTTTACTTTTTTTTTTTAGTAGTAAACATGTAGTGATTTTTTTTTTTTTGGTCTGGATGGTTAAGCCAAGTGTCCGATGCAAGAGAAACTGCAAGTTATATTTTTAAAAAAACAGATATAGCGGGCGTGGTGGCGCACGCTTGTAATCCCAGTACTTTGGGAGGCGGAGACCGGAGGATCCGGGTTCGAGGCCAGCCTCAGTTCTCTGGCTCTCTCTCTCCCTGTCTCTCTCTCTCTCTCCTTAGTGGGGCCCTCCGCAACTTCGTGAGACCCGGTTTCCAAATAAAGTATAAAAAATAGGGCCGGGGGTGTAGCGTGGTGGTAGAACGCCCCTGAGTTCAATCCCCGGTACCGCAAAAAAAAAAAAAGAAAAAAACAGATATTTCTGTATTAAATGAGGCAAATTATCACAGAGGCCATACAACAGAAAGCTCACAGACCATATTAGATGCTTGTATCACAAACTCACACACATACACACACATATCTATTTCTCTATCCTTCTATCATCTATCTATCTATCTATCTATCTATCATCTATCTTCTCCCGTCTATCTGCCTGTTTGTATATATACAAGAGGCCAAGAGTTAAATAGAATTGCAGGTGACTTATAGGAGTTATTATTAAAGATAACCATTTTGAAGAATATAAAATGCGAAATTTTGGGGGAGAGGTGGTATTAAACTATGTTCACCATATTTGATCCCTTTCCTGAGGGAGAAACATATTCCTCTAGCTTGTTGAGCTCAGTCACAATCATGTGACCTCCTTTGGTGAATCAAGGGTGAACAGAGGTGATGAGTTTCACATTTAGGCACATGTAATAGGACATCTTCTGCAATTTCTTTTCCTTTTTCCACATGTAACAGCAGTGCTCCACATTTGTTGTTGAGCCACCGAGATTTTCTATTTGTTTCTGCAGATTAAGTACATCTATATTGATGTATAAACTCTTCATTTACTTTCGAAGTCACCACCATTTTAAGACCTAAATGTGTTATCTGGCAAAAATACAAAAAATAAAGTTGCCTTTTCAACCTATAATGGAAATAAGGGAAACTTTTAAAATAAAATACAAGTAAAAAAGTAATGTAGTGAAATAATATTGTCAGTAGTGTTCATTTCACTAGTTCAAGGGTAGCTCATTATAGAAATCTATCCACATAATTTATATCAAAAATTAAAGAAAAATTTGTTAGTCACTCCAAAAGTTGCTACAAAAACATCTATAGTAAGTTCAGCTAGAACTCTTAACATTCTAAAGCATAAGTAGGTGTTGCTTACTTAAATTGGCAAAACTTAGCATTGTCCAAATCTTATACATGTCTAAGTTTAATTTAATCTAAAATCCAGTTTCATGTTCAGGGAAAATATAATGTAAACCTAAAATTTAATGTAAACCTCATTTTCAGTGTCAAGAAAAATATCACAGGAAATTAAGATATAAGCACTCAACAAGATCCAGATTTGAAAACACAATGTGGAATCTAGAAATAAAACTGTTAACATCTATTTTTGATGTGCATGGAGAAAATATTATTCTGGAAATCCATGAAAGCCAACTGACTTATATGTATAGAATATTTTATATAAAAATATAAGCTCTGTGAACTATTCCTTGAAGTTCAGTCTCTGCTCAGGGTAAGTCTTAGCACAAGATTGCTTTGAATTGTAACCAGGGGCTCCAGCTCTTCCTCAGCTCCTGAGTCAGCATGTGCGGGTGCTGTGTCTAAAGCCACCTGAATGAGAATCCAGCACCTTTCAAGCTCCTCTAGGAATCTATTTTCACACAATCCATTCTAAGCCATGTGCAATTTACTAATGACTTCACATGGGAGACAGGGAATGACACTATGCGTTACAACTCTCAGCAAAAATATATAAATATCCTCCCAAATCCTGTCAGTTCTGAGTGCTCTCTTGGTGGGCTGCCAGTGATGGCCACAGTCCTTTGCCTTAAATATTCTATACCGGGCCCCTCTGGCTGTTTTTTTCTCACTTGCATGATTTAAAGCCTCTGTCTCTAAATATTCATTGATAAACTAGTCATTGTTATAAACAAAGCTGAGTGTCTTCCAGTTAAAATTAACTAATTTGTTTACAATGTAACTTACACCATCATTTTGATTACTGGAGCACAAATTATGTTCTTATCCTCAAAGCAGAGAAAATTTTTTAAATAAAAAAAAAGATTTACATGTATGGCTCTCCCAAATGGGAATTTTGAAAAAAAATATTTCTCCATGACTTTAATATGTGAAGTTAAAATAGTGGCCAAATTCACATCTAGTCTTTAGTTCAGTCTTTGTGCAGAATGTGTGTACAGTCAGTTAAAGCTTTGGGAACTCATTTATCTACATAGTTAGGTTTGGGGATATATCAGGGTGTGCTTACATGGGAAAATTTTTTTTTCTAACTTCTTGATCCTTTTTAGAGTCCTCCTAACTTATACATTTTAAATATGAACAGATTAACTTTTCTGAGCCTGTTTTTTATTGTCTATTTAGTGTAAGAAGATTGCTAAAAAGTGCATGAAGGCCTTTCACATAATAGATACTCAGCTAACTGGGTGTGGTGGCACAGGCCTATCATCTCAGTACTTGGAAGTCTGAGACAGGAAAATCACAGGTTTGGGGCCAGCCTCAGCAATTTTGGGAGAGCCCTGTCCAACTTAGTGAGACTTTGTTTCAAAATTTTAAAAAAGTTTAAAAATAGGGCTGGAGGTGTATCTCAGAGGTAGAATGCCCCTAGGTTCAATCCCCAGTACCACAAACAAATTTAAAAAAGTTCTCAACTGAATACTGAATGGTAATCACTATTAGATAAGAGCTCTGAGTTCAATCCTTTTATTTTTTACTACAAAGTAATAACATTTACAGTGTGAACTACTACTAGTCAGCTTTTGCATT
Organism: Glis glis; assembly: GCA_004027185.1. Taxonomy (NCBI): domain Eukaryota; kingdom Metazoa; phylum Chordata; class Mammalia; order Rodentia; family Gliridae; genus Glis; species Glis glis. Next base: position 20,707 of record PVJS01022332.1, read on the forward strand.
ACTGTGGCCAAAATACCTGACATGAACAACTCAGTGGAGGAAAGATTTATTTGACTCATGGTTTCAGAGGGTTAGTCCATGGGCAACAGGCTCCAAGGCAGAAACATCATGGTGACAGGACTTGACAGAGGACAGCTGATCAGCTCATGGAAGCTTTGAAGCAGAGGGAGAGAGAGAGAGAGAGGGAGACAGGGAGCAGCCAGGGACTGATACAGTCCTCGAGGCCATGTCCCACCTCTGAACCTCACTGCATTGTCAACACAAGAGCTTCTGGTGAGACAGTCCAGATCTAGCCCATCACAAAAATCCATGTGCATTTCTATATCCTAACAACTTAGCAGCTTGCCTGAAACACCATTGGCAACAAAAATCAAAACATAACAAAGCAAAATAAAACAACAACACAACAACAAACACTGGGTGTTGAATATTGAATGGACCCTGATTCTTTTTATCTTCATAGCCATCTACTTTTTGTCAGCCTTTATACCCTTCCAGTTGTGCTAAATAATTTTACAAGTGAAAAGATGACACCAGGGCACACTTTCTTGTGAAGGTGAGTTCCAGATGAAATATCACAAGCTTACTTATTTTTGTTTCTGTGAGTTCCTTTTCCAATTAATTCTTATAGAGGATTAAGACCAGATTTTTTAGTCTGGCATATACAACCAATGAGGACAAAATAGCAGCATAATTACTCGTCTAACTTCATTTCCTTTCACTCTCTTTCAAATACTCTACCCTCCAGTCATATGGAACTACTTAAAATTTCATATATCTATGGCTTTTACATTCCAGTTTTTTAAAAAATATATTTTTATAACAGTTTTATATTTACAGAAATATTGCATAGATAGCACAGAGTTCCCATATACCTCACACCTGGTTTCCTCTACCATTAATATGTAACATAAGTATGGTAACTTCATTACAATTAGTGAGCCAATATAGATATATTCCTAACAACTAAAGTCAATATAAGTTACATGGATTTTCTTAGTTTTAATCTAATGTTCTCTTTCTACTCTAAGATCCCACATTGCATTTTTATTGTCATGTGGTTTTTTTTTTTGGCTTCTCTTGGCTATTAAAGTTTCTCATATTTTCCTTGTCTTTTTTCTTTATGACCTTGTGAATTCTGTGGATTGTTTGTGAGCTATTTTGTAGAATGCCCCTCAATTGGAATTTTTTGATGTTTTCGTCATGTTTAGACTGATGTTATATGGACTTGGGAGTATACATAAAGCACCATTTTCATCACATCATATCCAGGATACATACTGTCAATATGACTTGATCACATGTCTGAATTAGTGTTTTTAGGTTCTTCCACTATAAAGTTAATTTTTGAGCCCTTCTGTACTGTACTCTTTGGAAGAAATTCACCATATGCAGTTCTGCAGTTACATTTAGGAAGTAGAGAGTTATGTCCCACCTCCTTGAGGGTAGAGTATTTACAAAACATTATTTGGAATTATTCTGCACAGGTGACTTGTGTTTTCTTTCCCATTCATTCATCATTCATTCATTCATTCAGTTATTTATTTATTTACATCATCATGGTTTGTGAATATTTACTTTATATTTACTGCTCAAATGGTTGTAACTTCAATCATAGAGCGCTTTCTCAGTCTTTGATGTTTCTCTACCATTGAAGATCATTGTCCTTGAGTATTTTCTAACTTTCTGGTACTATAAGACTTTTGATGTTTGTCCTGCATACTTCATGCTCGTCTCAGAATCAGCCATTTTCCCAAGGAACTCTTATTCCTTTGTCTGGATATTAATATTAGAAACCAAGATTTGAGCACTACATGTGCTTTATGTACTGGCGTGCCATTGCATCTAGTCCCTTTTAGATGACAGAGCAAACATATAAATATGTGTTAATTTCCTTTTGATTTTTAATTGTTAATGCTACATGAACTTTAGGTTCATGAAAATTGATCATAATAAAAAAATTGATCATAATTGATTATAATTGATCATTATAATTTGGACTACAATATAGCATCCACTTTGAAAATTAAAATTATTTTCATATTTTTCTACTTGACTTGGAACTTTTTGGGTCTATTTCTCTGCTACATCACAAGCTTGATTAAAGTAAAGAATAGAAATTAAGAGGGTATTTCGACAAACACAATCTACATATCTTAGTACAAAAAAGTTGGTTAATAAGTTAACCAACTTTGTACCCTTTTATTATAGACACTTCATGTGGTTGATAAACTTTTCAAATTACACAGATCATAGTATTTTAAGTATGAGATTAATGAGTTTTGATGATAACAGATACCCATGTAAGCATCACTGTAGAACATTTCCATCAACCCAGAAAGTTCTCAGAAGACCCCTTCCAGTCAACCCTAATTTTTCCCTAATAGGTAGCTACTGTTATGATTAAAATTCTTATAGATTCTTTTCACCTATTCTTGAACTTTATAATGAATAGATTCAATAGTCAACACATTTGAGTCTGACTTCTTTTGCTCAACTTGAAGTTTCTTTCCTGCTTCCATGGGTTTATTCCTTTTTAATGCTGAGCACAATCGCATTTTAAGAATAGATCATGATTGTTTAGCCATTTCGACTGATGGTTATTTGACTTGATGCCATGTTTTGACTTACTATTAATAAAATGGCTATGACACTCATGTACCAGTCTTTTTATTTCTCTTGAGAACAACCTAGAAGCAAAATTGCTGAACCATTATAGATACACTGAAGTGTTTACACTTTCTCACATTCCCACTCACAAGGCATGAATATTTTAGTTTCTTCACATTCCAGTTTGGCCATTTAATATTTTAGTTTTGTGACATTCCAGTCTTGCCTTTTTAGTGCACGTTAAGTGAAAAAATATTTTTCTGGTGACTAATGATGAGAAGATTTGTATATGCTAATCAGTCTCTCTCTGTCTGGGGTGTGTGTGTGTGTGTGTGTGTGTGTGTGTAAACTGTATATTCAAGTTTTTTACTTACTTTTGAAAATCTAGTATTTTGTTATTAATTACATATATTTTTGATAAATGTAATTTTTTATATTCTGGGTTATGTATTTTGTTAGCTATAAGTAGGGTGAATATATTCCTCCAGTTTGTAAATTTTTCTTTTCTTTTCAGTGTCCTATGACAGGTAGAAAATTTTAATTATGATGATCATCATTTTACCACTATCTTATCTTTTATGACTTGCACTGTTGCATCTTACTCAAGAATTCTATTCACATTAAAGTTATGAAGGTGTTCCCCTATGTTTTATTTTAGAATCTTTAAATGTAGGCCTATGATTGAGTATTGAGGGATGTAGATATCAAGATCCATACTTTTTATATATGTGACCAGGTGTTTGCTCACTATTTGTTGATGAGACTTCTTTTTCTCACTGATTGCCCTGTGCCTTTGTCAAACAGTAATTGACCACATATGACTTGATGTTTTTGTATACTTTTATTGGTGCATGATAGTCTCACATCATAGTGATAGTGACATACATGCACACAGCACTTGGTAGGCTTTCCCCCAGCTCCCTCCCCACTCCCTCCTTCCCCATACAGGATATTGAGATTGACATCGGTATCCTCATATATGTACATAATGTCAATGGAAGTGATTCCTTCACTGATTCTCCCTGTTCCATCCACTCCCTTCCCCTAGACCACCTCCCTGGCTCCATTGAGGTTTCTCCTCCATTATCTGAAGTCCCTCTGGTATCCCAATTACTCCCTAGCTTCCACATATGAGAGAAAACCTATGACCCTTCACTTTCTGTGACTTGCTAATCTCACTTAACATAATGTTCTCCAGATCCATTAATTTTCCTGCAAATGACATAATTTTCTTCTTCTTTATTGCTGACTAGAATTCTATTGTGTGTATATCCCATAATTTTTTAATCCATTAATCTGTTGATGGATACCTTGGTTGGTTCCATAATTTGGCTATTGTGAATTGTGCTGCTATAAATATGGATATGCATGTATTACTATAATATTCTGATTTCAACCCCTTTGGAACGATACCCTGGAGTGGTATAACTGGGTCATATGGTGGATTATTTTAACTCCCCAATATTTTTTCTCATCTCATTCAATTTTTTCTTCTGTCACACTTATAAAATATGAGTACCATAATATCACAATCACTATAGTATTATAAATATCTAAATCAGGTAGTATGTCCTCCATACTAATATTAAGTATTATAGATTTTTTTATTTCCATATTTTGTATGTGTGTGTGTGTGTGTGTGTGTGTGTGTAGTACTGGGAATTGAATCTAGGCATGTTCTACCTCTGAGCTATACACCCATCCATTTTTATTTTTATTTTGAAACAGGGTCTCACTAGGGTGATGAGTTCTTGCTCAGTTGCTGAGTCTGGCCTTGAACTGCAATCCTCCTGCCTCAGCCTACCAAATACTGAGATTACAGGGGTGTGCCATTATGCCTAGCTCCGTATAAATTTAAAATCACATTTTTTTCAAAAAACCCCAGATATTTGATATTTGGAGTTGATTGTATCAGTCATTAGAACAATTTGGTAAGAATTTATAACAAACCAGCTGAGTGTGGTGGCATATGCGTATAATTCCAGTATTTGGGAGGCTAAGACAAGAGGATAGTAGGCTAAGACAAGAGGATAGCAGGTCCAAAACCAGCCCAATAACATAGAGAGACTCTCAGCAACCTAGAGAGACTCTGTTTCAAAACAAAAAATTAAAAAGGGCTGGGAGTATAGTGTAGAATGCCCCTGGGTTGAATTCTCAGTACCACAAAAAGAAAAAAAAATTGAAAACAGCAATATTGAATCTTCCAAATCATGTCCCTGGCATATCTCTCAATTAATTTAGGTCTTTCTTAAATTGTCATATCTTTATTTTCTGAATTTTTTAACAATAGAGATCTTGCATATCTTTTGTTAAATTTATCCATAACTATTTTGTTTCTGATGATATTGTAAGCAAAATTATAAAATTTAATTTTCCAGTTGTTTGCTACTGGCATTTATAAATACAATGGATTTTTGTATATTTACTCTTATCTAGTAACTTTACTAAATTCTTCAATTCATTCTATAGGCTATTTTTCATACTTTTAGTTTTTCTTATTTTGGTACTGGGAATTGAATTCAGGAGCATTGTACCTCAAAGCTAGCCTCTCATCCTCCCCTTCCCCCCACCCAGTCTTTTAATTTTGTACTTGTGAAACAGAGTGTTACTAAGTTGCTGAGGCTGTCCTCAAAACTGTGATCCTTCTGTCTCATCCTCCCAAGTACAGGGATTACAGGTTTACACCACTGTGCCCAGCTCATATTTTTAATTTTTCTATTTAAATAATTATGTCATCTGTAAATAAATACATTTTATTTATTCGTTCCAAAACCTCATGTCTTTTTTCTTTTTTTAATCCAATTTCCTAGTATACACAGTAAAATGTGGAGTAGAAGAGTACAAAAAGTAAATTTCTACTTTTTTATATTTCCTTAAGTTTCATGTTACCTACAGATTTTTCACAGATTTTTTTGATTGAGAAAATTTCTATCTTCAGTTTATAGTTTTCTTTTAATTGCAAATGGAAGTTTAATTTTATCAATTTTTATGTATTGATTTAGATAATCATATGATTTGATGGTTATATTGCTTTCTCTTTTATTTTGTTAATATGCTAGATTAAAAACCTTCCAATCATAGAATGAACTTCACTTGATTATGATATATTTTACATTATAGTTTTTACACATTGCTATTTGTTCATGAGTGGTTTTGAATTATATTTTTTATTTCTTACAGTTTGGCAAATTTACCTTTGGCAAATTTTTGTATCAAGGTAATTCCGTCCTCATGAAAGACTTTTAGTCTATTATTCTATTTTATGAAATAGTTTTGCAAAACTACTACACCTTACTTAAATAATTGATAGAATTCACCAGTGAAGTTAATTTGAGTTGAACTTTCTTTGCCAGAGAGTGTTGAAGATTCATCCATAATATTCCTTATATTATTATTATCATTATCATTAGCAGTGATATTTCCTCTCTCATTTTTTTTTTTTTTGCACTACTGGGGATTGAACCCAGGGGCATTCTACCTCCAAGCTACACCCCCAGCCCTATTTTTTTATTCTTTATTTTGAAACAGGGTCTCACTAAGTAGCTGAGGCTGGAGGCAAACCCGCATCCTCAGGTCTCAGCCTCCCAAGTACTGGGATTACAAGCGTGCACCACCACGCCCGGCTCTGCTCTCATTTCTGACACTGATAATTTATGTTTTCTCCCATTATCTTCACCAATTTAATTATTTTTACTGTATATTAGATATCCTAAACATATGAAAGAAGATTTGAATTTTATTATCTTGTAAAGAGTTTATTTCTGCTCTAGATAAGAGAAATTACAGTATGATTACCTTGAACTAGTAGAGCTTAGATCTACTTGGCTTTGTTCTTAGTTTTAGGATAAATCCCTTAGTCTTAATATATCTTTATTCCCATAGAGTAGTCATTCTGAGATCTAAATGGAAACTCATATTTATTTATCTAGATCCTTTAACAATGCAAATCTGGAACTCCAAACTCCAGTCTTTGTCTTCTTCAGCCTTTTTGTGGGGTGCTTTGAAATTCCCCTCTGTTCTTCTAAACACTTCGGTTCAGCCAAGGCATCATGGGAGTTCTCGCAGGTTTCATGTAGGTATTGGGGTTCCATCCTGTGGGTCTCTCCTTTACTAGCTATTCCCTCTCTACTTCAGGTTTTACTGGAAGCTCTAAAACCCATTGTCTAACATCCTGAGCCAAAAATTGTGAGCATGTGAGTGCAAGCCAAGCTGCACCACATGAATTGTGAAGTGTGCTGGGGAAAGCTCTGTGAACGTGGAGTTTCCCCAGTACTGTTCGTTTCCTTCAAAAGTACAAGCCTTTTTTTTGTTTTGTTTTATCTACTTGACTCATATACTACTACATATAAACTTTGTTTTTATTTATTTATTATTTTGTATTTATTTATTTAATTGATTTTTGTTTATTTGTTTTTTATTTCTTATTTACTTTATTAATATAAGTTCTAGTTATAAGGCATATCTCATATAATAACTCAATCAAAATAATTATGAAAAATGTAAAGTTATAATGCAAGATGTTAAAAGATTTCATGTCCCTTTTACTAGGAGTTTTTGAGAGGGATGTTTAAGAAACTATATATCTTTCTGTTGTAGAAAACTATGAAATACATTATGGCAATTAAGATTTTTAACAAAACCAAAAGACAGAACTTATGAAGTACAGTATAAGGAAGAATGAAATGGTTGTATAATTAAGCCTGAATATGTTTCTATTTTAGTAAGCTAGTTAAATAATTAACCATGACAAAAGAATTAAACAAAAAGTTTAGAAAATCCCAAACACTTGAGGGAGATTCCTCTAATAAATGTAGAATCTCTTTACCACATGCAGATATCATTGTTCTGAAATAGATTTCCCCATTTTGTAAATGTAGACATTCTTTATGCCCCTCCACATAAAACTATGATATATTTAATTACTTGTATTGCATCTTGTCATCTCATGCCCATAACTTCAAAATAAAGAAGAAAAAAGGAAAAATCATTGGAAACATATGCACAAAAGGTAAACCCAACAAATGCATAACTCAGTTTTACTACATTGTTCTAATTCTAAGCAATTCTAAGCAAGGTACAGTGGTACACTCCTGTATTCCCAGTACTTGGAGGTTGAGACAGGAGGATCATAGGTTTGAGGCTAGCCTCAACAATTTAGTGAGATTCTCATCAATTTATCAAGACCCTGTTTCAAAATAAGAAGTAAAGTGGGTGAGGAGTGTAGCTTAGAGGTAGAATGGCCCTGGGTTCATTCACCAGTACCAAAATAAATAAGTAAATAAATAAATAAATATTTTAAAATCAAACCAAACACAAACCAAAAATTCTCATTGTATCCTAAAATAGAGCAGATTCCACAAAGTACTCTTCTTGCCCTATATGCACAGAAACTCTCTCTCTGTGCTTGCACTGGAAATATTTCACATTGCCTCTGCTCATTCTCCTCAACTAGAGGGTGTGAAGAAAAACACTACAGATTTGTGCATGCCTTTACTCACATAGCAGAAGCGGAACATGTTTGTATGAATATGTAAATATTAATGCTGAGTAATGTATGAGCTGCAAAATGTAGAAGGAAAAAATGCTATAGAACCTAGAAGAGAGATACCATGTGGACCACAGCTAGGTCTTAGGAAACACCTATTGGAAATAGAAACATGGAATGAAGAAAGAGCATTCAGTATCTTCTATTCTGTTCCATTGGTCTATGAGTGTTCTCATGCCACTACTATGCTTTTTTTTATACTATAGCTCTGTAGTATAATTTGAAATCAGGTGTCATGATGCCTCCAGCATAGTTCTTATTGCTCAGAATTGCTTTAGCTATTCTGGGTCTTTGGTTCTTCCATATAAATTTTAGGACCATATTTTTCTGGCTCTGTGAAGAACAACATTGGTATTTTGATAGGGATTGTATTGAATTTGTAGATCACTTTTGGTAGTATGGCCATTTTGACAATATTTATTCTGCCTATCCAGAACATGGGAGATATTTCTATTTTCTAATGTCTTTTTCAATTTCTTTATTTTCATTGTAGAAATCTTTTACCTCCTTAGATTTATTCCTATTTTTTGAGGCTTTTGTGAATGAATCATTATCTGAAATTATTCCCCAGTGGATTCATTATTGGTATATAAAAAGTATGAATTTTTATAAGTTGATTTTGTATCTGGCTACTTTGCTGGATTTATTTATCAGTCCTAGAAGTCTTCTGTTGAATTTTGTGGGTCTTCTAATTATAGAATCTTGTCATCTGCAAACAGAGATAATTTCACATCATCTTTTCCTAATTGTATCCATTTAATGTCCTTCTCTTATCTAATTTTTCTGGCTAAAATTTCAAGTACTATATTGAATAGGAGTGGTTATTGTAGACACCCTTGTCTTGTCCCTGGAACTACCATATTACCCAGCTATCCCACTCCTTTGTATATTTCCAAAAGAATTAAAGTTAGAATATTATAATGGTGCATGCATACAAAAGTTCATAGCAGTGCAATTCACAATAGCCAAGTTATGGAACTAACCTAGGTGTCTATCAACAGATGAACAGAGAATAAAAATGTGGTGTTTGTACGCACTGTGGAGTTTTACTCAGCCATAAAGAACAAATTTTATGACTTTCAGGAAAAATAGATGGAACTAGAGAATATTATGCTAAGTGAGATCATCCAGACTCAGAAAGTCAAGGGCCACAAGTTTTCTCCCATATGTGGAAACTAGAGAGAAAATGGGAAAGAAAGGGGACTTCACCAATATAAGGAGAGAAATCAGTAGAAGAGTGGAAGGGGAATGGGGGAGGGAGGGAGGGAAGGGGAAAATGAGGCTTGAAGAAGGAAACAGACCAAATAATGTTATGTTTGTATATGAATGTATTGCTACCAATCTCACTAATATCCATGGGGAGGAGGGAGGAGAGGCAAGGTGTGGGGTGTGGAAGAAAATTCACCGAAAGGTGTTGTGTGCATACATGAATGTATCATGTTGAATCTCATCGTAATGTATCACTATAATGTACCAATAAATAAATTAATACATACATACATACATACATACAGCAAGTGCCCAGAATATGAAATGCTGGGCCATGAACTTTTTTTTTTTTTGCGGTACTGGAGATGGAACTGAAAGGTCAAAACTCTGAAGAGCAAGCTGCCCCACCCCTGACTCTTAAGACCCCTAGACTAAGCCAGCTCTACTAGAAACACAGCCTCGCCCCTGCCCTAGGGCAGGCTACTCCAGGAACTAGCTAAACCAGTAGTAGATAAGAGAGGATCACGATAAACAATTGTAGGAATTGGTTACTGATGTCTAACAG
>PVJS01022333.1:0-30633 GCA_004027185.1 Glis glis
CTCCTTCTCCTTCTTCTCCTCCTTCTCCTTCTCCTTCTCCTTCTCCTTCTCCTTCTCCTTCTCCTTCTCCTCCTCCTTCTTCTCCTTCTCCTCCACCTCCTCCTCTCCTCCTTCTTCTCCTTCTCCTTCTCCTCTTTCTCCCCCTCCTCCTCTTCATCCTCCTCCTCCCCCTCTTTCTTTTTCTTCTCTGTCTCTTCTCTCAAGGGGATAAGCTACACAAGGAAGGACTTAGCTTTATCCATTGCCCCAAAACCACTGTGCCCAAGACCAATGTCTAGAACTAAGTGTATGCTCAACTAATTTTTGATGCATGACTTCATAACTGGATAGATAAACAAGTAAGTGGACAGAGGTCATTTTGGTGAGTACTTCCCCTGTCTTGGGTCCATCTTACCAGCTCTAGAGACAAAATGCTCAAAGGCCAAGCTCCACTGAACCCGGCCTCTCTGGGGCTGTTGAAGAAAAAGTCAACCTGGTCGGAGCCAACAGAAGAGGGAGCCAGGACCCGGGCTCAGCTCACTCCCGCATGGACGCGTGGCCTCTCTGGACCTTTAAGCAGCCAGGATGAGGATAGACAGGGTGTGCACACTCCTCCTTCCTCTGCCTGGGAAGCTGCTTCGCCCAGCAGACAATACAATGACAGCAATTGCTTCTTCTAAATAAATGAAAGTCCCCATTTCTCTGTCCAGCCAGTGCCTTCACTCGTGCCCCTGTCCCCATGCCAGGCATAAGGAGGTACAAAAGACAAGAGCAGAGCGGCCATTGTCCCTCCTCCGCACTCCTGCTGTGGGTGTCCTTCTCTGGCTGGAAAGGGATTTGCATAGCTTTCCCTCCTGGATCCCCATTCCCTCCTCCTCCTCCCCCTTTAATTCTGGCCTTCAGAAGCAAGCATTTCCGGGTTTTTAATTACAATCAAAGAAGGGCACGTACAACAGTGAAGGAAAACAAAATAACAATACTTAAAATTACAATCGAGCCCCCGAACGGCCGCCCGTGCATTCTCTGCCTTAAAATAAAATAGCTTTCATCTTTCCCCCCTCGCCACAGCCTCCTCCGCCTAGATAATGCATTTCGTTAGATTTATTTGCTCAGCCCCGAAAACTTGACACTAAGGGGATTATTTAGTTTTAGATTTGCTGTAGTCCATGGTAATAGCCAACAGGGAAAGGAGCGAAGCAGCAATATTAGCAGGGCGAGGGGATGGGAGGGGGCCAGGGAGGGGGCCGCGCAGGCTGCGGCTAAGGAAAACTGCTTGCATAAACACCATTAAGAAGATTTAGACATCGCTTTCCTTATCATCAGCACTCCTGGAAGAAATAAAAAAAAATAAGAAAAAGAAGAAAAAAAAAGAAAAAAGGGAAGAGGGACAGGGCTTGACTTGCTGTGTATGCGTTTCCATTAAAGGTTCAATAGGAAATAAAAACCAGCCGAGAGACCAAATGGAATGATGCGACAGAGCCAGCCAGGCCACCCCATCACCGTCCCGAGACACATCTGTTCCACGTGTGACTGGAAACAGCGGCTGGACAGAGAATAAAACGGCCCGCATCGCCCCATCTGTGACTGGGATACGGAAGCTCAGGCCGCTGCCTGCTCTGGCGCTGTGGTCCCGTTTATCACACCCTGTCCCTCCTCCGCCCGCCATGCGCATCCCAGGGTAAAACACCGCTGACTTCAGGCTGTCCCCAGACCACTGAGGTTCAGGGCAGTGAGGACAAGAGCTGAACTGGGGAGAAACAGGAGGAAGTACTATGATCAGAAAAGAGGGCTGTCCTGTGTTCCGCTTCTGGGTGAGCGCCAAGGAGACCAGAGGGGGCCATGCAGGGGGGAGAGGCGGCCAGGAGGCTGGTCAGCTTCCCAGGGGAGAGTGGGAGGCATCTCAGTCATTGAAGGTGGGTTTGTTTTGTTTTGTGATGCTGAGGATGGAACCCAGGGGTGCTCTACCACTGAGCTGGATCCACAGCCCCCACTATATATATATATATATATGCTTTTATTGGTGCATTATAGTCTCACATCATAATGTAAATCATGTTGACAGTGACATACATGCACACAGCACTTGGTGGTCCCCCACCTCCCCATCTTCCCCCTTCCCAATAAAGAGTACTGAGGTTGACGTTGGTATATTCACATATGTACACATAGTCGATGGTAGTATTTCCATTAATGAACCTCACTCCCCGCCCCTTCCCTTAGACCACCTCCCTGGCTCCACTGAGATTTCTCCTCTATTATATTGAGTCCCTCTGGTATTCCAATTTCTCCCTAGCCTGCACATATGAGAGAAAACATATGTCCCTTCCCTTTCTGTGACTGGCTAATCTCACTTAACATAATGTTCTCCAGGTCCTTCCATTTTCCTGCAAATGACATAATTTTGTTCTTCGTTATTGCTCAGTAGAATTCCATTGTGTGGATATCCCATAATTTTGTAATCCATTCATCTGTTGATGGACACCTAGGTTGGTTCCATAATTTGGCTATTGTGAATTGTCACAGCCCCCACTTTTTAATTTTGAGAGAAGGTCTCGCTAAGTGTGCCACCACACTCAGTTTAAGATTATTCTCTCTCTGTCTCTTTATTTTTTTTTATACTGGGGATTGAACCTAGGGGGTGTTCTGCCTCCAAGCTACACCCCCAGCCCTTTTTATTTTTTATCTTGAAAAAGGGTCTCGCTACACTGCTGAGGCTAGTCTCGAGTGCTGGAGATTGAACCCAGGGCCTTGCACGTGCTGGGCAAGCACTGAACCACTGAGCTACAGCCCCGGCCCTGAGATTAGTCTCTACTCTTGAAAGAGGTTTTCAAGAAGTGCTGGAATCTAATGGGCACTCTTAGAACAGTGTTGTCTATCTGTCTGTTAAATTCTGTGTATACGAGGGCAACAGAAAGGTCGCAACTAGACATGTATGGCTTGTTGAGTACCAAGAACTAATAAAAATTCTGCTGTGGCAGTCTGTAAAGTAACACTTGGGATTTTTGGATTTTTACCACTGTCTCATTTTCTAGATGCATCTTTAATAAGGTATTCCTAAATGGCCAAAGGGTGTGTGTGTGTGTGTGTGTGTGTGTATGTTTGTGTGTGTGTGTATGGCCCTTATGTATGTAATATATTTAATTATATTTATATTAATGTTAACTGCATATTAATATTAATTAATTTTAATTGTATTATATTAATATTTATTATATTCTATTATGTCTATAATATTACAAATAATGTAATCATAGAAAATTACATGTGTTATATCTATTAATTACAGATGTAAGGGCTATGGGTGTGAATAGTTCTAATAATTACAACATTTGTAGTACAGAATTTTAAAAATGAATTGTTACTAAATGTTATTAGCAGAACACATAGCAGTACTAACTGGTACATAAAACATTGATGTCCCTGGAGTGCCGCACTCTTTTCTCACACTTCACTCCTCATACTCTCCATTCTGCGGGTTCATTTCCCCAGAGGCCGGGTATCACAAACCTCCCTGAATTTTAGAGGGTGTGGGTAGGATGGCTCCTTCCTCCACGGCAAGTTAAAGGCAACTCGTCATCATTCTTTTGTGCAAAGATGGAGTGTGCAAACGCCAAAGCTGAGTCAGATGGAGGAAAGATTCCAGGGGCCTGGCTGGGCTAGGCTACGGACCACAGCAGTAACATACCCATCGCTGCGGTTCATTGAGATATTATGTCAGGGTCTGTAATCAGCACTGTCATATACTAACTCATTATCTTACAAAGGCGGAAGCTGATGCGTGGAGGAATTAGAGAAGTAGGCCCAGTTGCTCAGTTAGAAGGTGACGCCCTTTTTCTGCCCGTTTTCTAATCCCGCGCACTTACCAATGATATGCATTGGTCAGCAAGATGAGGGGGCTGGTTTCTTCAGGGCTGTCCATTCTCAGAACCAAGGAGATGGTCCACACTGTAGTCTCTTCGATGAGCCTTTGTTTGTGTTGTTGTTCGGTACTGGGGACTAAACACAGAGGCACTCTACTGCCAAGCTACACCCCCAGCCCTTTTTGTTTATTTTGAAACAGGGCCTCACTAAGTTGCTGAGGCTGGCTGTGAACCTGTGATCCACCGGTCTCAGCCTCCCAAGTACTGGGTTTACAGGCGTGGGTCATCATGCTGTGCTTCAGTGAGCCTTTCTTAGGCTCACTAAACTCTTACAGGGGTGGCAGGGTTAGGGTGATGATGTAAGTCCTCAGACTAGGGACTGAGACTGACCAGCCCCAGGGGATCCTGCCCACCCTAGCAGCCATCTCTCTGACATTCCCAGCATGAACCAGGAAGACACCTCATTCACTGGGGTGTGCTGGGTGGGCAGACTTCTGCCTGGACTCTCAGCCATGGGCACGTGTGCCAGGTTTCCAAGGTGTGGTGTAGAAACAGATGCTCAGTCACCTGTCTTTCGCCATGGTCCTCCATTCCCCTCACCCAACTGCCCCAGATCGGCAACTAACTTTGTTCCATTAGAATTGTTTCTAGGAAGAGCGTTCTCCGCCATGCTTAATAACACAGTCCAGCATTTCATGAGCCTCTTGTCAGGAGATCCTGCTCATGAGCCAACTTCTCTCGCTCCCGTGGAGCGCAGAATCTACTTCCACTCTCCGTCCTCCGCAGAGATGGAGAATAATTAATGATACACCATCCCTTATGTAATAATTCTTTATCCGCTTGAAGGTTATTTACTGGTCTTATAAAAACTGTCTTTCTATTGCCCTGGTCCCAGGGCGCTAGTATAATGTAATGATAGAGAAGGAAGGACTGACATAAACCCTAACCCCCAGTTCTTTCCTGCCATGGTTTTAATCGAATGTCCAACAAAAAGATGGGCAACTAATGAGCACCCAGGTCAATACCGCTCAGAGATGTCCCACCCGTGCAGGGCTGTTGCCTTGCAGCTGTAGCTCATGTTGACATCCTGCAGAGCCCGCCCGCCCCCTGCCCCTGGGCCCCAGAGCACATCCACCACAGGCAGGGCCTCATCTTTTGGAGGGCCGCCGCCAGGATCTGGGATATCGCAAATTCGTCTCAGCCGTAGTCTCATTTTTGAGTGCTATGAAAAAAATGCGGCAGGCATCGTTCCAAGTTCTTTGTGTATATCATTTCTTTTGATTCTTACCACCACCTATCAAGGAGTTTTTATTACCATCCTGATGTTATAGAACAGGAAGTGTCAGGTGAATTACACAACTTTTCCCAATTCCTGAGGCTTTAATTAGGAGAGCCGAGTTGAACCCCGACAGTCTGCCCCCTAAAACCCATGTTCACAGCCCAATATCACAATGCCCCCAAGATAGCACAGCGCCCGGCTCACAGTGGGAGCCCACTACGAGGTCAATGTCAGGTGGGACGGGTGATACATTTTCCTAGGGATCTAGTTATCCAAGGGGCTTTTTCTTCCAAGAAGTCTCGGCTGGCTTTCCTTTCTAAACTGTATTCTGCCTGTCAGGAGCAAAATTTAGAGTAGCAGTGGTCCAGGGAACATCAAATCTGTAAAATCAAAAGATCTCTCATTGTGATGGGGAGGGATAATGAGGCTGATTTAAGAAAGAACATAGGGCTGGGGGTGTGGCTCAGGACCCTGGCTTTGATCCCCAGGAAAACACACACACACACACACACACACACACACACACACACACACACACGCATGCATGAATTTAAAATAGTTTTCAAGGAGAGTAAAATCCGGTGCAGGGTATATATAATTCCCACGATGAGCAAATACATTAATTAACGAATACAAAATCACCTGCTACGACCTCTGACTTCAAACATTTTACGATATAATTATAGTGACAAAATTAACATAGTAGACCACAGGACCACCAAGTTCTCCTGTCACAGGGCTGAGTCCCTGCAGGATCAGCTGCCAACCTTGGACCCAACCCACCGGCTCCAGCCCCAATGACCTCCTCCTGCTTGCTTGTTCTAGCTGCTTCCTCCGGCTGAAAGCCCTGTCCTGGGTTCTTAGCACGGCGCTCCTTCATGTCACTCAGATGTCAGCTGCAATGGCTCCTCCTCGGAGAAGCCACCCCTGAACTCTGAGGCTCAGGCAGATCCTCCACGCACAAGCACACACGCCTGGCTTCGTCCATCTCCTGCAGAATGCCCTCACCTCCGTGTGTTTGCATGTTTATCACCTGCCTCCTCCAGCCCAGAAGTGTGTTGACTATTTTGTGCTTCACTGTATACCCAGCACCTACTTTAGTGCCCAGTACTATTTTTGAGTAATTAGATTTTTTAAGACAGCCTTTTCTCAAGGCATAATTTACATACAAAAAAAATCACCCATTCTAAGTGTTTAGTGAGTATAGGGAGAATTTTGAAGAATGTGCACACAGTCATGTAACTAGTACCACAATCGTGATATAGAACATTCCCGTAGCATCTCAAACTTTCCCCAGGTCCCTTCAGAATTAATTTCCCTCCTCCCTAACCACCAGCAGTCACGGATCTACTTTCTGTGTGTGTGTGTGTGTGTGTGTGTGTGCGTGTGTGTGTGTGTGTGTGCATGTGTGTGTGTGTGTGTATAATTTCTAATTACAGACTATAATTTTGAAATATTTCCCTAACTTTCTTTTTTTCAATCAATCATATTGAGTAAAGTTTTCCATAATCAGTCTTTGGTTTTAACAGATTTTTTAGATAATAATTGGCATGTGCTATCCCCAGCAACTACCAATCTGCCTTCTGTAAATACAGTTTGCATTTTATATAAATGGAATCATACAGTTTGTGGGGTTTTTTTGGTCTGGTTTCTTTCTCAAAGCAGCATACCTATTTTGAGATTTATCTGTGTTGTAGTGTTTCACGCGTCCATTTCTTTTCATGGCTGAGTAGTATTCCACTGTATGCACGTACCACAATCTGTTTATCCATTTACCTGTTGGTGGACAACTGGGCTGTTTCTAGTTTTGAGAAAACAAACAAACAAAAAAGGCAAAGTCTTGCAAGACAAGATCCTCCACTTCCCCCAAATCCCATCATAAGCACATTGACACATTCACGTCCTACCAGCGACACTGGATTTGATGGCTTTTCTCAAATACTCCAAGCCTGCTTCCATTTAGGATTTCTGCATCTTGCATGGTCGGAACCTGCCGGGTTCATGCCTCCTTCCCTCACATCCTTCAGGCCTCTGGGTAAATCTCAGCTTCCCGTGAGGCCATCACCTCCCACACTACCTAAGATGGCAACACCCTCAACCCCACCTTCCTGTCTCTCCTCCCCAGCTTCATTGTCCTTCAATGAAGGACCTTCAATGTATTAGGACCTGGCATACACTACATTTTATATGTTTACTTTTTAAGTTAGTCTCTGGGCCCCTCTCCTGGACTGAACCTCCAGGAAGACAGAGCCTTTCCCTCCCTGTTTTCTTTTCTCTTTTCCTTATTTTATTGGTGCATTGTAGTTATACATCATGATGAGATTTAGAGTGATAGGAACACACATGCACACAGCACACACACATACATGCACACAACACATGTACATACATGCACACAGCACACACACATACATGCACCGCCACCTCCCACCCCGCTCCCTCTCCCTCCGCGTACATAATATTGAAATCGGCATTGGTAACTTCATATATGAGCATAGCGTGATGTGAACTCTTTCCTTCATGAAGTCTCTCCCTTGGCCTCCCACCTCCCTCTCCTCACCCCTCCACTCTTCCGCCGGTACCCCCCTCGTTTACCTCCAGCCCCTTTTGTTTTCCAGTTTCTCTAGAGCTTCCACATATGAGTGAAAACATATGGCCCTTCACTTTCTGCTACTGGCTGATCTTGTTTAGCATAATGTTCTCCAGTTCCATCCATTTTACTGCAAATAACATCATTTTCTTCTTCTTTATGGCTGAGTAAAATTCCATTCTGTGTATATATGATAGATTTATAATCCATTTGCTGGTTGACGGACACCTGGGCTGGTTCCATAGGCTGGCTATTGTGAATTGTGCTGCTGTAAACATGGATATTCATGAATCGCTGTAATATTCTGACTTCAGTCCCTTTGGAAAGATCCCCAAGAGTGGTATCGCTGGGTCATGTGGCGGTTCCATTCCCAGTCTTCTGAGGAACTCCACACTGATCTCCATGGCGGTTGTACTAATTTGCAGTCCCATCAATAGTGTACGAGGGTTCCTATTTCCCCACATCCTCGCCAGCATTTATTATTGTTTGAGTTCTTGATGACTGCCATTCTAACTGGAGTGAGATGAAATCACAGTATCATTTTTCTTTTTTGCAGTACTAGGGACTGAACCCAGGGGCATTCTACCTCCGAGCCACACCACCAGACCTATATTTTTGTTCTTTATTTTGAAACAGGGTCTCACTAAGTTGCGGAGGGCCTCACTAAGTAGCTGAGGCTGGCCGCGAACCCGGATCCTCCTGTCTCAGCCTCCCAAGTCCTGGGATGACAAGCGTGCGCCACCACGCCCGGCTCAGTGTCATTTTGATTTGCATTTCCTTGATTCCTAAGGATATTGAACATGTTTTCATATATTTATTTGCCCTATTTTCTTTATTGCCCTATTCCCAGCACCTGGAACAGTGGCTGAGCATATAGTAGGCACTCAGTAAACATGTACTGAATAAGTGAATGAAAGAAGCAAGCTAGGATAAATAAGCACATAAATAATGTTCATGTCTAGGTATTGTGAGGATTCAATGAGCAAAACTATAGGTTGTGCCCAGCAGGGGAGAGAACGCTGGGCCACGTCGCTGGTCTTCTCTTTGTCCTCTGTGTGATAAGTAATAGCAAGAATAGTGGCTCACATGGATGTATCATCCTTATAGAAAAGGGAGACAGCAAAGCACTGTCCCTGAATGCCCTTGCTGTTCCCACAAACCTAGCCAAGTCAAGGGAACAAGGAGAACAAGCCTGGGCTGGAGAGTCCACATACACATTCTCTTGAAGCCACTGGCTTTCTCTCACGCACACCAGGAACCAGGCAAGCTGGTGTTATCTGTAGGAAGCTGCTTTCTCACGTGGGCACCAGGACCGCTGCTCCTTGGGACGCTGCTCATACGAGCAAACTCAGCAAGCTGGTGCTGATGACGTCACTGCTTCTGCAGCCTGACATAGAACCCCTCTCTGAATGGGACAGGTGTGGAGCTGAGAACACTGTAGGGAGGATACGTGTCACTCATTCAGCCGGCCACCAATGGACAAAACACCATGAGGGACAGAGGTGCTGCCCGTCAGCTGTCACCACTGAGCTCTTCTTGGGTCAGTCACTGATCTCTTGTAACATTTTCCCCAGAAATCATATGTCTCAGCTGGGCGTAGTGGTGCATGACTGTAATCTTAGTACTTGGGAGGCTGAGACAGGAGGATGGCGGGTTGCAAGCCAACCTCAGCAACTTAGTGAGACTCTCAGCAACTTAGCGAGACTCTGATTCAATACAAAAAATAAAAATTAGGGCTGGGGGTGGAGCTCAGAGGTAGAATGCCCCTGGGTTCAATCCCCAGCATCCCCCCGCGCCCACATCATATATCTCCCACGTGGTCTCTGGCCTCTTTCTTTGGCCTGTCTGCAACCTACCCCACTGCCTTGGTACAACTGGGTGTGGACGTGACACGTGTTAAGCACTCTGCCAGGCACTATTCTAAGTGCTTTCTATCCTTTAATTCTCATTAATAACAACCTTATGAGGTGGGTAGGTATTAGGATTTGGATCAGGAATGCCCCCTAAAAGCTCCTGTGTTACAGGCGTGGCCCCGAATGCAACCATATTGGGAGGTGGGGCTTTGGGGAAGTGATTGATCCAGAAGGCTCTGACCTCATCAATGGATCAATCTATTGATGAAGGCATAATCATGATGGGTGTTGGGAGGGGGTGGAAACTGTAGAAAGTGGTGCCTAGTCGGAGGGTGCGGGGCCTTGGAGGTGTGCCCTTGGGGACTATACCTTGTCCTTGGCTTCTTCCTCTCTCTCTCTCTCTCTCTCTCTCTCTCTCTCTTCTTCTGCCATGATATTGTGACTTACCTCAAGCTCAAAGTAATGAAGCTGACCAGCCATGGACTGCAACCTCTAAAACCGTGAGCCCCAAATAAGTCTTTCCTCCTCTAGGTTGTGTATGTCCGGTATTCTGGTCACAGTGACGAAGACCTTGCTAACACAGCAGGGTTATTACATTCATTTTACAGATGAGAAAACTGAGGCCCAGAGAGTTACATCGATTTCTCAAAGTTCTAGAGCACAGATATGACTTGAACCCAGGCAATCTGGTTCCAGAGCCTGTGCTTATGACCACCATGTTAAACTTCCGGTTGAAAAAAATTTTTTTTTGGTGGTGGTACTGGAAGTTGAACCCAGAGGCATTCTATATCTGATCTACACCCCAGTCCTATTGTTTTCTTTTTTTATTTTGAAACAAGGTCTCTATAAGTTGCTGAGGGACCTCACTCGGTTGCTAAGCCTGGCCTCAAACCTGCGATCCTCCTGTCTCAGCCTCCCGGTTGAAATTCTTAAACCGAAAAAACGTTCAGTCCATCTAAAAGCTTTCTTTGGCTTTTTTCTTAGAAAATATTGCAACTTAATATTATCAAAGCTGATTTCCAATATAAACCTTGAGTTTATTTTCTATTAATAACTGAGATGGTTTCTCTGTCATTGGTAGCGTGGCTCAGAGAATTGTTCTGACAGTAGTATGGGCCAGACTGATCATCTGAGCCCTGTCCACGGTGCCTGCTAAAGGCCCAGAGGGGCTGAGCCATGTTCTTCGGCCTCCAGACAAGCTTCACAGGGCAGGTGACCACAGGTGAATATATCAAAGGCACAGAGACATCTCTGTCATTGACATAAGGATTTCCAGGATCACAGGAGCCACATCCTCCAGCAAGCTTCCTGGTCGGCAGGGTGCCAAGGTCTGACTTTTTTTTTTAAACAACGAATGCTTAGGAACATAAGCGCACTGATGAGAAGCTCCTCCAGTCTCTGCAGAAATCATGCTCACCCAAAGGCAGGACTAATTTATACCCCTCCCCTGGTCTCAAGTTAAGAGAGTGTAGACAGCTTTATTGGCCTGCGTTTCATCCACCCAGAACCTCAACCGTGGACTTCTCCTTTTTTAAAGGGAAGCTGGCATTTGAAGTAGGGGTTCTGTGCAGAATATGAAATGGGATTTATGGGCATCATAGTTAAGTTTACTGAGCATTTGCCACACAAGAGCCTACATGTAACAAAGTTAACTGTGAATAGAAAATAAAACCTGGGGAAAAATAGAGTTGGTGTCTGGGTCTGACTTTATCTGCTTGAAACATCTCCTGGCTGTGTTCTGGACTGGAAGTCTGTCCCAGACCTGGCCTCCCGTGTGAGGAATCAACTCTCAATGAACTGGCCCCAGAGATGGGCTCCTTCAGGCGAGACCCATACATGGGATACGGTTTACCACCCACTCACGCGCCCCAGAGAATCACTTTCAAGAATTAAGAACTCAGATTTTTTTCTTTAGTACTAGGGATTGAACCCAGGGGTGTTCTACCTCAGAGCTACACCCCCAGCCCTATTTTATTTTTTTATTTAGAAACAGGGTCCTGCTAAGTTGCTAAGGGCTAAGTTGCTGAGGCTGACTTCGAACCTGTGATCTTCCTGCTTCAGCCTCCCAAGTACTGGGATTTATAGGTATGTGTCATCACACCTGACTCGAATTCAAGTTTTTATTTCAGTGATTTTTTAGTTTGATGTAAATTTTTGTGTTCTAGAACTATCACAGTGAGAGTAAGATGATTCTATAGGCCACATCTTTTTTTTTTTTTTGGTGCTGGTGATTGAACTCGGGGAGCATTCTAACTCTAAGCTATACCCCCAGCCCCATTTTATTTATTTATTTTGAAACAGAGTCTCACGAAGTTGCTGAGGCTGGCCTTGAATCTGCTATCCTCCTGTCTCAGCCTCCCAAGTATTGGGATTACAACTCTTTTTTTTTTTTTTTTTTTTGGTGCTACTGGGGATTGAGCCCAGGGAGCTTTCTACTTCTGAGCTACACTCCCAGCCTGTTGTTTTTAATTTTTTGTTTTGAATCTGCATCTCACTAAGTTGCTGAGAGGTTTGCTACTTGCTGACATTGGCCTGGTCATCCCATCTCAGCCTCCCAAATACTGGGATTATAGGCGTGCACCACCATGACCAGCTGGCCACACTCTGAAACTTGCCCAGGGAGCAGAAAAACTCAAAGGACTGTTTCAAGGTTTCTCCAAATCCTCTCTGTTTGCTATATGATCACTCTGTTTTGAGTATTTACTAAATATATAATCTCAGTCAATTTAAGATTCAGTTTTGAAACAAGGGTCTTGCCTGAGAAAGAAGGGGACCTGGAGATGTGGAGATGCATCCTTCGCTGTGGGTGCGGGTGGGTGGTGAGAAGAGAATTGTGGGAATCTATGCAACCTCTTGAGATTCTGAAAGCAAGGAGTGACGGGGTAAGGAAACTTCAGAATGGAAAGAGATTCGAGGCCAGAACCTTGAGTAAACCCAGGCTGTGGACCCAGGATCTACCCCAGGGAGGTCTCCGTGTGAAAGCCATCAGGCTGTTCCCTCGGGGAAGATGATAGAAGTATATTTCCTTCTCCACTTGAAGTTATCTCTGACCATGGGATTTGCTTTGCTGAGTGACATGTGAGCAGAATTTTTTAAAAAATCAGTGTGTGCTTTGCAACATCTGCTTTTCCATGTGGCGTGGTGAACAGCTGTATTTACTAGATGGCGCCTCCGTAATCCTGGGCGTAATCCTGCCAATCTACAATAGATAGGTAAAAAAGTGAGAAAACCCATTTATTGTTCTAAGTCACCAAGATTTAGAGGACTGTTTGTTACTGTAGATACTTAATCTAAACTGACCGATACATTCGGAGAAGCTGAATGATTGAAAATTTTAAACATAAAATATATTTGGAATTAAAATGGGCCTGGGAGCAAGCTAGTCAACTTTTGATCCCCTGTTGGGAAAATATTTCTGTCTCACTGTCTTGCATGCAATTAGTTGAAAACAACAAGCAAAATTAAAAAAAAAATAGGAAAGCCTTCCCATGAGAAATGATCTGAATCAAAACCATAAAAAAAAGGCTTCCAAATCTCTTAAACATTGGATGTGGGCAAGGATAAACAAATCCATGCTTCTGCAGGTCTCAAGCAGTACTCGGACTCCTTAAAGAGGTGGTTCATTCCCTAGAGCCAAAATCCACGTCTTTCCTTGGAAGCAGCAGCTCTGGCATGCAACAGTGGCTGGCACCTGTGGGCTGGGGAGGACTGAGCGAGGCGACACAGACAGCCTGCATTTGCAGGAAACATGCTGAGAAAGTGGCCGACGAGGGCTGCTTCATCAACAGAGCCCCTTCTATGTTACTTTATTTATTTATTTTTGTTTTGTTTTGTTTTTGGTACTGGGGATTGAACCCAGGGGCATTCTACCTCTGAGCCACACCCCCAGCCCTATTTTATGTTTTAGTTTGAAACAGGGTCTCATTACGTTGCTGAGAGTCTTGCTACATTGTTGAGGTTGTTCTCTGAGGCTGTCCTCGAACCTGCAATCCTCCTGTCTCAGCCTCCCAAGTACTGGGATTACAAGCATGCGCCACCATGCCCAGCTCTCTATGTTACTTTAAAGGAGATGTCTTGTGTTCTCCATTTCCCCCTTCCCCACTGACTGATGACTTGGTCCACGCCCCTTTGCAGGCAGGGGTGGAGCCACGGGGAAGAAACCTGCCATGGATCTTAAATGACTTTATGAAACAGAGTCCTTGTCCACCCTGGACGAGCTAGACTTTGATGGGAAAGAGAATCCAGTTTCTACCTGGTTGAAGTCACTGTGCTCTGGGGTCTTTTTGTTATAGCGGCTTAACCTTTACCCTAATTAAAAGTACATCTCCCATCCAAGCACTATAATGCACCAATAAAAGCACATTAAAAATTTAAAAAACAAACAAATAAATAAACAAAAAGTACATCTAAAAGCCAATCTCTCTCTCATTCTCTCTCTCTCTCTCTCTAGCACTCGGAATTGAAGCCAGAGGCATTCTACCTCTGAGCTACACCCCCAGACCTATTTTATTTTTTAATTTTCTTTTGAAAACAGGATCTCACTAAATTGCTGAAGGCCTTGCTAAGTTGCTAAGGCTGGCCTCAAAACTGCGATCCTCCCGTCTAAACCTCCCTAGTACTGGGATCACAGGCATGTGCCACCGAAAATCCAATCTCTTAAAAAGGGACAAAAATAAGTTAATAATTAGGCAAACAGGAGCCAGCATGAATTAGAAATAAGGCGGGAAGAGACCTCAAATAATGAAGGAACTCAAAGACATATGGCATGTGCTTTCTTTGGCACGCTGCATATGAATAAGACACCCGAGTGAGGTGATATTTTTCTATGAAAACATAAATTCCTCAAATCAACCTCAAAGAAAGTGTGTGACTGAATTGGCTTCAGAGGTGAGTGCCATCAAATAATCAAGACAAATAAAATCTAACGCTACCTAAACTGCCCTAAGCCCTAAAGAGAGAAATAACTCTTCCAAATTCTGTCTGCAAAATTAGCATAATTTAGACAATAGGACTACAGCAAGGTGACAGAAAAATAGAAAAATGCATATCAATCTACCCCAAATACCACTGTAAAAATCACAAAATATTACTTGCTTACCCGCAAATACAATTCGACAGTATGATATTTTGCTGTTAGGAACCATTTTAATAGCATTATCTACATTAGTAGGCAAAAATCAAATTTGAGAGTATTAAAGGACTTTTAAACAAACATAACATACATTGCTGATTTAAAATGTCATACCATAATACAATTAATAGAAATTTTCTTATTGCAGTTTTACATATACTGCACTAAGATTCATGTTAGATATCAAGTGTTACACTTAATATCACTAAAAGCATTTATTCCCATTAGAGTAGGAAACAAGAAAAGTATGTTCCCATCAACACTTCTACTTAGCATCCCTCTGGAAATTCAGGCTAATGCAGTTTAGCAAGAGAAGGAATAAGTGGTATAACACTTAAAAAAGAGAAACCATA
Source organism: Glis glis (assembly GCA_004027185.1). Classification (NCBI taxonomy): domain Eukaryota; kingdom Metazoa; phylum Chordata; class Mammalia; order Rodentia; family Gliridae; genus Glis; species Glis glis. Next base: position 15,046 of record PVJS01022333.1, read on the forward strand.
ACTATTAGTTTTTGCAAGTGGTATGCTTTTTAACCTGCATTAACTGAAAAAGTATTTCATAGAAAAGAAAGAATTCAATAAGGTGCCTTGTTATAATACTAAACACAAAACGTAGCTTTTCAGTGGACAAGCAAACTTTGAACACTGATGGAAAAATATCTTATTTAAAAGAGCAACAAACACTATCACCATGAACTACATTGTAATGTGAGACTATAATGCACCAATAAAGGTATAAAAATAAAAGAGCAACAAGAAATATGAAACAATAAAGGGCATTTCTAAGTAATGCCTCCTACTTATGGGAAGAAAACATCCAAGTTTTGTTGAGATACAGAGGACTTTTCTAAATGTGTGAAAGATGTATGATGTTCTTGCTTAGGAGGACCATATTGGAGAAAAATGTTAATCCTTTTTGGATTGGTCTATAATTTCAATAAAAACTTGATAAAATGCAAAACAATTTTTTCTTTTAAATGAAAGTGTTTCAAATTTCAGATAAAAAATAAATGTTTGAGGACAGCTATAATAAGGCTGCAGAAGAATAATCCAGGTGGGCACTACACCAAATAGTAAACACGTGATAAATTCACAGTAATTAAAACGACCTGGCTCATGGCGCCTGGATAAACAGATCGCTGGAAAAGAAAGTGCAGAAACAGATCTCAGTACATATGGGCCTTCAATTTATGAAACGCTGCATCGCTATTCAGTGCAGAAATGAGAGATTAGTTAGGAAAGGGTGCTGTGGCAACTGGCTAGTCACTTGGAACAAAATAAACCGTATTTCCACCTTCTTTACTACAGCCAAATGAATTACTTGGATCACATTTTTAGACATAAAATATGAAATCATAAAAGTAATAATAAACAATGGGAGAACATTTATTTGTGATGGCTGTGGAACCCCACTTATAATTATGAAAATACACATTGAAATGAAGACAGACTGGCATGGTTTCTCTATTGAATCAAAAAGAAACTTTAATATATGGTGTAGTTGAAAAGTAAATATTTTCACAACTGTTTGTGCATTGCAAAGCAATGTAAACTCTGTCAAGGGAAGTTTGGCAATTTGTTTTTTTTTTTTTTTTGGTGTGTGTGTGGTACTTGGGATTGAACTCATGGGCATTCTATCCCTGAGCTACACCCCTACCCCTTGTTATTTTTTATTTTGAATTAGGGTCTCACTAACTTATGGAGGATCTCGCTAAGTTGCTGAGGTTGGCCTTGAACCTATGATCCTCCTATCTTAGCCTCCCAAGTACTGGGATTACTTGAAAATTTGGCAATTTTAACTCAGCAATTCCATGTTTAATAATTTGACTTTCAGATAGTTCAATAATTTAACTTTGTAAATATGTACAAGAATGTTTATTTCAGCATTGTTAGTAAAAAACAAGAAAAAAAGGGAAACAAATATCCATTATTTCAAAACTGATTAATAAAGTATAGCAAATATCTACAAGGGAATGTTATACATCCATAAAAGAGAATGTATTAGCTCTACATGTACTAATGGACAACAATATTTAAGTGGTATTTTTAGGAGATTAAATGAAAGAGATATATAGAATATGCCATATTCATGATTTAAGTATACAAACTTAAACATGTATATATTTAATTATATATTCCCGTGGCTTTATAAAACTTAATTTTCTAACTCATTTAGGTATATGCTTAACTTTAAAAAAATGTTCTGCTTGGTCTTCTGCATTCCTTTTTAATTTACATCAAATAAAAATTTACATCCTGTCAGGCATGGTGGCACATACTTGTAATCCCAGTACTTGGGAGGCTGAGTCAGGAGGATCGCAGGTTCATGGCCAGCCTCAGCTACTTAGTGAGGCCCTCCACAACTTAGTTAGAGTCTGTTTCAAAATAAAGAATAAAAAATAGGGCTGGGGGTGGAGCTTGGAGGTAGAATGCCCCTGGGTTCAATCCCCAGCACCACAAAAACAAAACAAAAAAATTTACATCCTTAAAAATTAAAACATTTTTCAGAAGTCATGATAAAACAAACAAACAAACAAAAAACCCACCCAAAACCAGCAGACACATCCATGTGTTCATCCCAAAAGGCAATCCTGGATTTTTAGTCTTTTCTTTTGCTTTTTAATCTCCATTTCTCTAAATGGCATGCTTATATTGCTACTTTTGATTTTTTTCAATTTTAGGTATTACCTCTCTGATTTCCTTCTCTGAAAATTGTGGATTTATTGTTTGCACATATGTTTCCTGCCTTCCACACCCAGTCCTCCATAAACAGCTCTATTTTAATCTGTTTACATCATTATTTAGTGTCTGCACTACTAGGATTACAAAAATTCCCTTGATAGATGAACTAAGTATTTATTTTGTAGTAGACCCAAATTGATTTTTTCTTGCAAAACATTTTTGTCTGGATTATTATTAGTATTAGTATTTGTGGTACTGGGGCTTGAACCCAGTGGCATTGAACCTCTGAGCTACACCCTCAGCTCTCTTTTATTTTTTATTTTGGAACAGGGTCTTGCTAAGTTGCTGAGGCTGGCCACGAACCTGCGATCCTCTGTCTCAGCCTCCTAACTACTGGGACTATAGGTGTGTGACACTATACCCAGAATTTTGTCTGGGTTTTATGGTTGCCTCAGTTTTTTATTTGCTCAGTTGTCTGGGTACTTATTACTGATTCATACTCTCACCCAATTGTCTGAAACTACTATCAATACATTCAGACACATCGGATACTGATTTAATCTACTTTTACCTGTTTTTTTTGTTTGTTTGTTTTTGCTTTTGTTTTAGGTACCAGGGATTGAACCCAGGGACATTCTACCTCCGAGCTACACCCTCAGTTCTTTTTTATTTTTTGTTTTGAAACAGGGTCTCACTAAGTTGCTGAAAGTCTCACTAAGTAGCTGAGGCTGGCTGTGCACTTGTAATCCTCCTATCTCAGCCTCCCAAGTACCGGGATTACAGGAGTGCACCACCACGCCTGGCTTCGATTTCATCTTCTTGAGTAAATATGTCTAGAGACTTACAAACTCTTCCAATCTGGACAGGTTGTCTTTGCTGCTCAGTTGTCCTACCAGCAGCTCTCTTTACTATTACCCAGGGGGTTCTCTTTTGCCTCAATCCTGTATGGATCTCTGTCTTCTTCTTCTTCTTCTTCTTCTTCTTCTTCTTCTTCTCCTTCTCCTTCTCCTTCTCCTTCTCCTTCTTCCTTCTTCTTCCTTCTTCTTCTTCCTTCTTCTTCTGTACCGGGGATTGAACCCAGAGGCATTCTACCTCTGAGCTACACCCCCAGACCTATTTTATTGTTATTTCTATTTTTATTTTGAAACCGGATCTCACTAGGTTGTTGAGAGTCTCACTACTTGCTGAGGCTTTCCTTGAACCTGGGGTCCTCCTGTCTCAGCCTCCCAAGCACTGGGATTCTAATCTTATTTATTTTGGTGGAGCACATCTTCCATTAACTTTCTAAGACCAGATACAGGTAGGTAAATATTTTGAGACCTGGAATGTCTAAAAGTATTTTTAGCTTAACCTCATATTTGATTTATAGATTGAAAAGGTAAAGAATTTATAGGCTATACTTTCATTCCAGAATTTTGTGACATGATTCTTTTGTGTTTAGTTCCTATAAGTGCTCATATATTTCTAATTCATCCATACCTCTACGGAGGAACCCTTCAGGTTTCAACAGAACATTTGGTATGTTAATGAGGGTATATTAATTAGGTATGTTAATTAGAGTCCCTCCTCTTAGCCATCTACAGTTTTTGTCTCTGTGTCCCCCATAAAACTGCCAAAAACTCTGCTTAGCTTCTCAGAGCCTCAGCTACTTATTTCTGCTTAGCTTTTCAACTTTTTAGCTATGATTTTCAAATTAGTAAACATCACAAGAGAAAAAACAATGTTTGTCTCCCAGACTTCCCTGTATTTCGGGATATTGACCCTATAGATCTTTGCTGCCTTTGCGGCTCTATGACGCCTTCATTCAGGGACGAGAGGCGGGTAGATGTGAGAAGACAGACACACAGACGGTCCAGTATTTCTCAATGGGTGCCATGGTTCAACTCTAGCCCATTACTGTCTGCATTTCCAATAGTAAAAACCCTTCTCAACCTCACGCTGCTTCTTAAATGTATTTCCAAGCAATTCTTTTTTAACCTCCTCATCAGCACCATTTCCAGGGAAACTTGTTCGTCCCTTTCCTGAGCTTTCTGTGCATCTACGCCATAAACGAGTTCATCTCTATTTTCTCTACTCAGTTTATTTTATTTTTAATTTTTAAATTTTTTTTTTGCGGTACCAGGGATTGAACCCAGGGTCATTCTATCTCCAAGCTACACCCCCAACCCTATTTTTTATTCTTTGTTTTTGAAACAGGGCCTCACTAAGTTGCTGAGACTGGCTGCGAGCCTGCAATCCTGCTGTCTCAGCCTCCCAAGTACTGGGATTACAAGCCTGTGCCACCACACCTGGCTTCTACTCAGTTTATAATTCAAAATTGTTACTGCTTGGTCATCTGCTTTCCAGTTGGTAATCTTATATTTCTGGCTTTTGTTTTCTCTTTCTTGTTGACCTTAAATATCATCAGTGAGGTTTTCTTTTTTATATATACTTCTGTTGGTGCATTATACTCTCACATCACAATGTAGTTCATACTGATAGTGACATACATGCACACAGCACTTGGCGGGCTTTCCCCTGGCTCCCTCCCCATTACGCCTTCCCCATACAGGGTATTGAGATTGACATTGGTATTCTCACATATGGACATGATATTGATGGAAGTGCTTCCTCCACTGATCCTCCCTCTCCGCCCCCTTCCCCTAGACCACCTCCCTGGCTCCACTGGGGTTTCTCCCCCATTATCTGAAGTCCCTCTGGTATCCCGATGACTCCCTAGAGTCCGCATATAAGAGAAAACAGACAGCCCTTCACTTTCTGTGACTGGCTGATCATCAGTGGGGTTTTAGAGTGAATGCAATGATATCCACCATCATGGCCCCAACATTTTGAACTAATTTTAACTCTTTTATAAAAAATACACATGCAGCTGGATGTGGTGGTGCTATGTGTAATCCCAGGACTTGGGAGGCTGAGACAGGAGGATCAAAGGTTCTTCAGCAACCTTGCACGAGACTCTCAGCAACCTAGTCAGATCCTGTTTCAAAGTAAAAAATAAAAAGGGCTGGGGATGTAGCTAGAATTCACCTGAGTTTGATCCCCAGTATGACAAAAAATAAAAAATAAAAAAGCATTAAAGGTTATGAATCTCCAAGTACTACTTTAGCTGCATTCCATAAGCTTCAAGATACATTATTTCATCTTAAAATTCGTAATATTTCATTTATTTATTATTTTAAATTTATATTATTAATTTTTCTTGTTAATTAGTTCTAAGGTTTTTGTTTGTTTCTTTGTATTTTTGGTACTGGGGATAGAACCCAGGGCTATTCTGCCTCTGAGCTACACCCCAGACCTATTTTATTTTTTATTGTGAAACACGGTCTCCCTAAATTGCTGAGGCTGGCCTTGAAGCTGCAATCCTCCTGTCTCAGCCTCCCAAGTACTGGGATTATAGGCATGTGCCACTATTCCCAGCTAGTTCTAAGTATTTTTAAATTATAATTTATTGTGGTGGTGCATGCCTGTCATCCCAGTACTTGGGAGGCTGACACAGGAGGATCACAGGTGTGAGGTCAGCCTCAGCAACTAAGCAATGCCCTCAACAACCAAGTGAGACCCTGTTTCTAACTAAAAAGTAAAGTAGGGCTGTGGATGTAACTCAGCGGTAGAATGATCCTGGGTTCAATCCCCAGTACCACACACACAAAAAAATTATAATTTATTAATTGTTCATTCTTATTTTTTAAGTTTCTTAAACAAACTTCAAAATATTTGAGGTTTGATTTTATTTTTCTTATTGATTTCTTTTTTCGATTAGTTTATTCAGAACATGCTGTCGAGATGATATTAATTATTTAAAATACATTGAGATTCACTTTGTGGGCTATATAGAGTCCATTTTTAAAAATGTCCCATGTGTGCATGAAAAGATTGCGTATTTCTGAGTTGTTGGACATCAAATTCTATATTAAATCAAGCCTTTACTCATATTATTAAAACTTCAATATCTTTGCTACTTTTGTCTAATTGATCTATTAATTACCGAGAGAGGCATAATGGTAGAGATAGTTAATCTCTCCTTTTAATTCTGTTAATTCGCTTTATATATCTAAGGCTATGTTGGTTGAATGTAGGTTCAGGATTATTTTATCTGACTACCAAATTGCTCCTTTTATCACTTTCTATTGACCCTCTTTATCTCTCCCTTGGTTTTTTGTTTTTTTTTTTGCCTTGAGGCCTATTTTGCTGACATTAATAAAATTATATCAGCTCTCATTTCCCCAGCATTTCACTTGAATTATCTCCTTCCATCCAGACACTGTTCACACTTCTGTCACTGTTTTAGAGTGTCTTGACACTGCAAATATATAATTAAAAAATATTATCTAGGATGAGACTTTGTCTTCTAATTATGTCATCCAACGTGCATACATTTATTTTTACTACTTTAAATACCTTAATTTTTGTCATCTTATTTTGTCTCATATCAACTCAGTTTCCTTTCCTATAGTGAGCTCATAAAATTTCTTTTCCCTTCTACTGTTTTCAAATGTTTGCCTTCTATTCCTGTACTTTTAATGTATAGGTGAATGAACAAAGGTAAAATCTAAGCAATACCTCTAGTTCTAAGTAATTCAGATCTGCTTAAAATGAACTAACTTCAATTTTCCCCACTTTGGTTATTATTGTCTAGTATTTAAGTCCTTCTTACTCTGTCTCTTTCTCATAAAATCCCTATTAATCTGTATAATTATTATTGTTTTATTTAGTGAATATTTGCTTAAACCTGACCAAATATTTGCCATTTTCTTCAAACACCAGGGCTTCTTCCTTTGTCCACACTTCCTTCTGGATTTAAGTTCCTTCTTTCTGAGATATATTCTTTAATTCTTTCAGAGGAAGTCTTATAGTAATACATTCTCTCCATCTTTGCTTTTCTAAAATTTGTCTTCAATTTGCTCTCACTATTGAATAATAGTTTATCTAGGTATAATACTACTGCTTTTACATTATTATTTTCTCTCTTCCAGTTCTCATTGTTGTAGAATTCTCATAATAGTTTGATAATTATACCTCTTTAGGTATTTTGTCTGTTTTGGTTACTCTTATAGTTTTCTCTTTACATATGTACGATCTTCTATAACTTCATTGCCATATATCTAGGTAGGGATTTCTTTGTATTTATCCTGATTGGGATTAATAAGATTTCATCAATCAGAGGATTTATGTCTTTCATAAATTCTGGAAAAATTTCAGCCTTTATCTTTCCATTATGTTCAAAGGATATTTCTTCCTATTTTCATTGTAATATTATTCTTAGAACCTACCTCTATCTTAACTACTTTCATTTTTCCCTTCCCGTTTTGACTGTTAGTACCAAATTCTGGATAATTTCCTCAAGGTCCACTTTCTAATGCTAATTTTCTCTCTAGCTATGTCTAATTTATGTTCAACATTCCATGGAGTTCCCAAAAGCTGTCTTTGACAATTATGAATAAAACTGCTGAAAGCATCCATGTGAGTGTTTCCACTTTTTTTTTTTGCGGTATGGGGGATTGAACCCAGGAGAATTTTACCTCTGAGCTACACCCCCAGTCCTATTTTTTTATTCTTTATTCTGAAACAGGGTCTCGCTACATTGTGGAGGGCCTCACTAAGTAGCTGAGGCTGGCCGCAAACCTGGATCCTCCAGTCTCAGCCTCCCAAGTACTGGAATTACAAGCATGAGCCACCACGCCTGGCTGTGTTTCCACGTTTTAACAAAAACAAAACAAACCAGAATAAAAAGTTGTCAAAAGAAACATGCGTGTGTATATAAACAACAAATGTAACATTATATACCTATGATAAAGATAGCTGACATTTGTTTGACATTTAGTCTTTCCGGGCACTATGCTAACATTTTACATATGGTACCTCATTTAATCCTCATGCAATCCTATTTAAAAGAGGATCAAAATTTAAGTCTACCACTTTGATATGTAATAAAAATATAGCATGCAAAGGTCTCAATACTTTATGACATTTCACCTAGCTGAGTAGGGGTCTGAATGGGTGGGTGGAGACGGATTGAGATTTCCAGTAATTAGCATCTCAGGCTCTTACCTAGTAAAGAACTGTTTTCGCTTTAGAGGGACTCGATAAATATCAATGGCCAAATGAATGTTGACAAGATATAATAAGAATCCCAATTGCCACAATGTGATGAGTGTGTAGTACTAGGTGCTTTATAGAAACATCTTCTCCCTTAATCTTTATAAAAGATAGCTTGTGAGGCAAGATTTTTTTTCTGGTACCACCACACCTGGTTATAAGGTAAATTCTAAAACAGAAATTGAGCCTCAGAGAGGCAGACATGTCTAAGTTGACACCGACAATAAGAGAGAACTAGATTTGAGTCACAGAGATGTTTTCCCACCACCTCCAAATAGGCTCAAACAGGATGTAGAATTCTAAGTGGGGTGTCTGACTCTGGAGACGCATTTGCGATCGCCTGGAGTGACTGCATTTCCCAGGTTAGAGCATGTCATTGTGTCTGAGCTCCCAGGAAACTCTGAGAATGTTCTGGGGACCAGTAAGGCTGCTCTTGATGAGTCATCCATCCCTAGAGTGTTCATGCACCGCTTGGGTATTCAAATTGTTTGGTAGAATTTCACTCAGCCTCTGACTCGTTCTACCCACCATAACCTAACCCGTAATTGAATTAGCATTTAATACCATGATATGCATTTTTAATCTGTCTTCAATATGACTTCAGAAATTATATTGATTGTGAATCTTTCTGCATTTTTAATCTGTCTTCATATGACTTCAGAAATTTTATTGATTGTGAATCTTTCTGGGTCAAATAATGCTTTATATCGGGTGACTAGTGAGAAATTCTTATGTCATTCATTTAATTCCGTGTACCTCCCCCAAAAAGGAGAATTGGGATACAAATGATTGCCCTGTAGAAACATATTAGTTTAGATTTATAAGGTTGGAGTAACAAGTCATGAACAAGGCCCAGTTCAAGTCAATCTGCTGCTAAGAAACTTTCTCAGAACTCCCTATTTCCTGTTACATAAAATCGCTATAGTACCTTGCTTGTAGTTTCTTGCTTAGCATAGCCTGCTTTCTATTAAAGCTATTTATGTGTCTCCTCCCACCTAAATTGTGAGCTCCTCAGGTGTAGAGGTCACCTTCTTTAGTCCCTCATGGCACTGTGCTTTGTATATATATATATATACATACATATAGTGTGTGCGTGCGTGCGCGCGTGTGTGCGTGTGTGTGTGTGTGTGTTACTGGGGATTAAACTCAAGGGTGTTCTACCAGCCCTATTTTATTTATTTATTTATTTATTTATTTATTTATTATTTTTATGTGCTTTTATTGGTGCGTTATAGTCTCACATCACAATGTAAATCATGTTGACATTGACATACAATCACTCAGCATTTGGTGCTCCCCATTTTCCCCCGTCTTAATACAGAGTACTGCGACTGACATTGGTATGTTCACATATGTACACATAGTCAATGGTAGTAATTCCATTTATGAATCTCAGTCTTCCCCATCCCTTAGACCACCTCCCTGGCTCCACCGAGGCTTCTCCGCCATTATCTGGAGTCCCTCAGGTATCCCAATTACTCCCTAGCTTCCACATGAGAGAAAACATATGACCCTTCACTTTCTGTGACTGGCTGATCTCACTTATCATAATGTTCTCCAGGTTCTTCCATTTTCTTGCAAATGACATAATTTTGTTCTTCTTTTTTGCTGAGTAGAATTCCATTGTGTGTATTTCCCACGGTTTTGTAATCCATTCATCTGTTGATGGACACCTAGGTTGGTTCCATAATTTGGCTATTGTGAATTGTGCTGCTATGAACATGGATATGCATACATTACTGTAATTCTCTGGTATCGACCCCCTTGGGAAGATACCCAGGAGCAGTATAGTCGGATCATATGGTCGATCCATTCCCAGTTTTCTAAGGAATCTCCACACTGATCTCCATAGCAGCCGCACTAATTTGCACTCCCACCAACCATGTAGAAGGGTTCCTATTTCCGCACATCCTCACCAACATTTATTGCTATTTGACCTCTTGATAATTGCCATTCTGATTGGGGTTAGATGGAATCTCAGAATAGTTTTGATTTGCATCTCCCTGATTGCTAATGATGTTGAACATTTTTTCATGTATCTATTGGCCATTTGTATCTCTTCTTTTGTGAAGTGTCTATTCATTTTATTTGCCCATTTCTGGATTGGGTTAATTTTTTTTAGTGTAGTCTTTTAAGTTCTTTGTATATTCTAGATATTAGTCCTCTGTCAGAGAGATAGCTTGGAAAGATCTTCTCCCATTCCATAGGCTTTCTCTTTAGATTCTTGATGGTTTCCTTTGATGTGCAGAAACTTTTTAGTTTAATGCCATCCCATTTATTAATTCTTGTTTTAATTTCCTGGGCTTTGGTAGTCTTGTTGAGGAAGTTTCTACCTGTGCCTGTATGTTAGAATGTTGAACCTATGCCCTCCTCTAGTAATTTTACTGTCTCTGGTCTTACTTCCAGGTCTTTGATCCATCTCGAGTTGACTCCTGTGCAGGGTGAGAGGTAAGGATTTAGTTCCATTTTTCTACAAATGGATATCCAGCTTTCCCAACACCATCTGTTGAAAAGGCTGTCTTTTCTCCAACGTATGTGTCTGGCACCTTTGTCAAAAATCAATTGGCTGTAAGTGTGTGGATTTGTCTCTGTGTCTTCTATTCTGATCCATTGGTCTATGTGTCTATTTTTGTGCCAATACCATGCTGTTTTTATTACTATACCTCTGTAGTATAGTTTGAAGTCAGGACTTGTGATGCCTCCTGCATGGTTCTTATTGCTGAGAATTGCTTTGGCTATTCTGGGTCTTTTGTTTCTCCATATGAAATTTATGACTGTTTTTTTGTAGGTCTGTGAAGAATGACATTGGTATTTTGATAGGGATTGTGTTGACTCTGTAGATCACTTTTGGTAGAATGGCCATTTTGATAATATTTATTCTGCCTATCCAAGAGCAAGGGAGATCTTTCCATCTTCTAAGATCTTCTTCAATTTCTTTCTTTAGGGTCTAGCTAAGTTACAGAGGGCCTCACTAAGTTGCTGAGGTTGGCCATGAACCTGCAATCCTCCTGTCTCAGTTTCCCAAGTACTGGGATTACAGGTATGTGCCACCACACCTGGCTTGTATATGGAATTTCATCAACAAATATTTGTTGAAGTGACCTAAACATGTTTATGTTTAATATTCAACCCTACCTCATATTCTGATTTTGATTTCCCTCTCATGGCCTGATTTTTATAACTTGGTTTTTAAAAGAATAGCCCAAGGACCATTCCATTCTTTCAGTTTCTGTTGTTTAGTTGTTCGTTTGTTTAATGATACACACAGAATTAAAACAAATCTTGGAATGTGGCATCTTTCCAAATACACCCATAGCTGCTTCACCCTGTTTAGTTGTATTGAATCTGCTCAAACAAATCTTTCATGAAGTCCAGAGGTGAGAGGTGAACAGCCTGGTGAGGGCATGGAGAGTAGTGGCTTCTTTTTTTTTTTCTTTTTTTGCGGTACTGGGGATTGAACGCAGGGGTGTTCTACCTCCGTGCTACGCCCCCGGCCCTATTTTTTATACTTTATTTTGAAACCGGGTCTCATGAAGTTGCGGAGGGCCTCACTAAGTAGAGAGAGAGAGAGAGAGAGAGAGAGAGAGAGAGAGAGCTGAGCCTGGCCGTGAACCAGGATCCTCCGGTCTCCGCCTCCCAAAGTACTGGGATTACAAGCGTGCGCCACCATGCCCGGCGAGTATTGGCTTCTAATTGCTCCAAATCTTCCTTGATGGCTTTCTCTTGCTCACTGTGAGTTCTGGCAATTCCTCACCGTATCAGCCATTGACATAGTGTGTGCCTCATAGCAGGCATGAGTTCATTAATGCTGAATGAATTGAGTTGAATTACTCTTTTCTTCTAGACTCATGTACCGGAATCCAAACTGGTGCACCCTAGAAAGCTCACAATGCAGGGCTAATCACTTAGCAAGAAGCCAGAGAGGGCCCCTACTCTGCGACCAACCAAATGCCACATGTAGAATCTGAAAAGTCCTTAAAATCACAAATTAAACGTATCACCATGGTTCTGTTCTACTGCAATTGAAATTCAGTTTCTACATCTTTGAAACTCCTACATCCAAATTATTTCAAACATTTTAAAATAAAAAAATAATTTGACAACTAAAAAGATTCTTGGGCCAGGCATGGTGGTGCACGCCTGTAATCCCAACACTTGGGAGACTGAGACAGGAGGATCGCAGGTTCAAGGGCAACCTCTACAACATAGCAAGATTCAGCAACCTAGCCATACCCTGTTTCAAAACCAAGGGCTGGGGGTATAACTCGGAAGTTGAATGCCCCTGGGTTCAATCCCTAGTACCACAAAAATAAAGAAAAGATTCTTGGTGTGTTTCCAAATAATTACTGAAAGTGATTTATTTTGCGGTACTGGGGATTGAACCCTGGGGCATTCTACCTCCGAGCTACACCCCCAGCCCTATTTTTTATTCTTTATTTTGAAGCAGAGTCTCACTAAGTTGCAGAGGGCCTCACTAAGTAGCTGAGGCTGGCTGCGAACCCGGATCCTCCTGTCTCAGCCTCCCAAGTACTGGGATTACAAGTGTGTACCACCACTCCCGGCTCTTGAAACTGATTTAAAAAAGAAAAACAATTCACGGATATATTTGGGAATGATTATGGTCAAGAGGCGCAAGTGGACTTGGCTGTAACTAATCAAACTTCACAGTCCAGTTGCCCTTTTTTGAAAACAGAAGCAGCAGCACACACCTGAAGAATTCAGTCGCTCCTGATTCAGTTTCTCCTCACTAACATATTCCCTGCGATGCTCTGACCGGCTGCTCACTTCACATACCTGAAGGGCTGTCATGGGGAATATTAGACTTGTCTAGCTGACAGAGGCCTAGAAGAACCAAACTGGTGGAAGCTACAGAGACACAATTTCTGGCTTCATAGTTTACAAAAGTTTTAATTATGTTCATAGACTTTTGTAAGACTATGGAAAATATGGAGTCATTCATAATCTTGTCCATCAGAAAAATTACCACAATTATCTATGTACTTTTTAGAAAAAAAGATTATTTTCTCATCCAAAAAACCCTGAAATAGATTGGGCCATATGGGACACAGGAGTACCCATCTTTGGTGCGCAAAGGCAGCCGGTCCCTCTGCCAAGACTTCAGTGGGGGGTTGGCAATATTAGCCCCTGTAAAAGGATGGACTTGGGGGCTCTGGGAAGCTACGCAGTGATTGTGAGGGGTCTTCAAATCAGTGTGTGGTTTTACTTGTTCCTTCAACGAATGTCACAAGCATCACTAACACTAAAAGTGGTCCTCAGCTGGGCAGGGTGGCACACGCCCATAATCCCTTGGGAGGCTGAGACAGGAGGATCACAGATTCAAGGCCAGCCTCAGAAATTTAGCAAGGACCTCAGCAACTTAGTGAGACTCTGTTTCAAAATAAAAAGTAAAATAGGGCTGGGGGTGTAGCTCAGAGGCAGAAAGCCCATGCCTGGGTTCAATCCCCAGTAACACACACACACACACACACACACACACACAAACACACTAAATAAATAAATAAATAAATAAATAAATAAATAAAGTGGTCCTCAGCCAGGTACAGTGGTGCTTGCCTATAATCTTAGCTAGTGGGGAGCCTGGGCAAGAGGATCTCAAGTTCAAGGCCAACCTGGGCAAATTAGACTCTGTCTCAAATTTTTAAAAAATTAAAATAAAAAAAGAAGGATTGGGGGTGGAGCTCAGTGGTAGAACACCCCTGTATTCAATCCCCAGTACTGCAAAAACTGTGGTCCTCATGTTGGAAATTTCAAGACGCAGGAAAGGAAACTGAGGCCCCTTCCTCCCTGCAGGTGTAGGGGACAGGTGGCCTCCTCTGTCCCTGCAGGTGTAGGGGACAGGCGGCCCAGGCTTCAAGTCACACACAGCCCTTAACTGGGCACTACTTTACTCTGATTTTTATGGATGAGGAATAAAGATGTAGGGAGATGAGGGAACTTTCTTGCCCCATTCCAGAGAGGAAAATGACCCTTTTCCCCACAATAGTGTCCACTCCACCTCTCTCTGGTTCCAAAAGAAAGTCTGCGACAGAGGAGTGGCGCTGGGGTGGTGCTCCGGGAACATCCAAATGAATTCCTTCGGGTCCTCCGGGGTCCTGTGGCAGGGCCAGCCCGGATTCCTGCAGCCTGGGCTCGCTGGGTCCCACAGGGGTCCCAGGAGCTGGGGACCACTCCTGGGCTTTCGGGGTGCAGGGGTCTCGGCTTTTCCAGCCCCAGGTGGCCCCGGCGGGCGCAATTCTCAGGAGTCTGTCGGTTGGCAGGCTCCCATCACAGCTAGGAGGAAGCGGACAGACCTGGGCATGGTGGTTATCGGCCCAGAGCTGCAGGCGGACAGCTAATCCAGTCCTGGAAGTGGGCACTGGTAGTTAAGCCCTTTAATGGCCCGGGTTCTATGATAATTAGCCCTGGCCTGGAGCTAGGAACAGCGAGCCCCTCTAACTCCTCCACAGCTCGGCGCTAATCCCCTGCACAATGAAAGTCGAACTAATTCACTGGGTAAACACCCTCTCCAGTTACTTACAACCTGTCTTATTTCAGCCCCAAACCAAATAGAAAGGCGGCCAGTGACTGGAAAGAAAATCAAATATTTAAGAACTCATTTCGCCTGAAACTCCCCCCGGGACGCGAGCCTATCGCCCTGGGATCGCTTTCTGCAGCCACCAGATCTGACCGGCGGCTGCTTGGCCAGGGAAACAGCCGCCCCAGAGGCATTCCCCCAGCTTGGGCTTTTTGCTGGTTTCTTGGTAGCTGTAGTGAATCACAACCTCTGGGTGTAGGACCAGGTACATAGTAGGTGCTGAATAAATGCTTAGCAAAGATCAGTTTCAGTCTTTATCGTAGCATGTGGTTCCTTAAGGATTCTAGACCAGTGGCCCTCAAACTGCAGGTGCGTCAGAATCACCTGGAAGGCTCTTAAACCAAGATTGTAGGGCCCCAGCCCCACAGTTTCTGGTTTAATAGGTGAGGACAGATCATTTGCAGTATAACCAGTTCTCCAGAGAACCATTGGTCTAGAATAGGGGTCTGCATATATGAGCAATATATATGCATTTTTATTTTTGTAAATAAAAACATATTATTTTTTTATTTCTGTAAAAAACCTGATAGGACTTGGGAGGCTGACACAGGAGGATTGTAGGTTCGTGGCCAGCCTCAGCTACTTAGTGAGGCCCTGTGCAATTTAGTGAGACCCTGTTTCAAAAATAAAGAATAAAAAATAAGGCTGGGGGTGTAGCTCAGAGGTAGAATGCCCCTGGGTTCAATCCCCAGTACAACAACAACAACAACAAAAAA
>PVJS01022334.1:0-30639 GCA_004027185.1 Glis glis
GATTCCTCAGAAAACTGGGAATGGATCCACCATATGATCTGGCTATACCACTACTGGGTATCATACCAAAGGGATTGAAACTAGAAAACAACAGTAATATATGCATACCCATGTTCATAGCAGCACAATTCACAGTGGCCAAATTATGGAACCATCCTAGATGTCCATCAACAGATGAATGGATTACAAAATTATGGGAAATAAACACAATGGATTCTACTCAGCAATAAAGAAGAACAAAATAACAGCATTTGCAAGAAAATGGAAAGATCTGGAGAACATTATGTTAAGTGAGATTAGCCAATCACAAAATAAGAAGGGACATATGTTTTCATTAATATGTGCAACCTAGGGAGTAGTGGGGACACAAAAGGGACTCCAGTGACAACGGAGAACCCTCAGAGGTGCAAGGGAAGGGGTACAAGAGAAGGGGATGGGGAAGAAAGAAGTGAATCTATGGAATTACTATCATAAACAATGTGTACATATGAGATTATACCAACATCATTCTCAGTGCTACATGTGGGGGAGGGAGGCAGGGGGAGGGACACTAAGAGCTGTGTGCATGTATGTTAACACCAATCTGATACTCATTGTGATGTGAGACTATAATGCACCAATAAAAACATATTAAAAAATAACAGGTAATATTTTTAAAACTCTCTAAGGAAAGACTTTGGGATCTATAACAACATCTTCAAATGTCAAGAAGCATGTCCTTTAGAAAAATAATACATTTTGTATCACATCAGTGATGGAAACAGAATTGAAGCATAAAAGGCTTTAGAAAATATATTCCGATATAATGAAGATTTTCTTAGAGGTTACCCATAAGTTGAATATTCTATTTGATATATAATCAAATATTTCATTCCAGAAAGGAATTAAAGACAAGTGATCCACTTAATTGGATGTTATAAGAGGTGAACAATCCTTGGCTGGTAAATTAAACTCATGAATCTCTTTCATTGCAAGAATCACTGGTTTCTACTTTATAGGAAGGACTAATAAACAAAGAGAAGTTGAATGACTTACTAATTTCACAGTAAAATTAATTCTCAGGGCAATGTTCCTTCCTATTTTTGTCGTCTTATTAACTTGACCTTATATTTCCACAGCTTCCAAGTTGACTGAACTTTACCATATAAGTAATCTATAAGTAAATAACCCTACATTCTAAGGAGAATGATATCTATGGGCAGAGACAAGTCCCACTCTC
The DNA here is from genome assembly GCA_004027185.1 of Glis glis. Lineage (NCBI taxonomy): Eukaryota > Metazoa > Chordata > Mammalia > Rodentia > Gliridae > Glis > Glis glis. Next base: position 1,220 of record PVJS01022334.1, read on the forward strand.
CCTACTTGAACGAAGAATGTCAGGCTGTTTCCCTATGCCAAAAAAAAAAAAAAAACCTGGCCAATATTATTGTTTTTGATCACTTTGCATTTCATATATAATCCCAAATCACACCGGTTCATAAGGCCTCACTATAATCATGAGTTTCTAAAATTGTGTGCACCAGAAACTAAAATCAATACTTAAAAAAACAAATGTACAAAAAGAACATTTGCGTGAAAGACCTACTCCATTTTTTTTCCATCTTTAGGTATCAAATACACAAGAATATTGTGCCCAAACCATTCTTCACCAAACAAAGATACATACTTGAAGTTTGCATCATTATATTAGATAATAAGCCTGGCTGTCTCAGATTATAAAGATAAAATAATTTCAGATAAACAAAAAATGTCTGCCTACTGAAACTCATGTTGGGTTAAATTCTCAGTCCCTAAGAAATTTAAAAGAAAATAATGTCATTTTAATTGCAACAACGCTGTGTAATTTAGGAATTAAAACAATTAATTGATTATGATAAAGAAAAATAGCATTAATTTAAAAGGATAGTAGTTCACTTTTCTTATATTCTCAACTTGACACAAGGCTTCTAAAACATTCTGAAATTCTTAAATATGATTAAACATGTGTAAATTCTGAGGCTAACTTCTATTATTTTCTAGCAAAATATCATGCTTTATAAAATATTCATTCAAGGTTTTATTTCATATTAGGTAAAGCTTGAGGCAATCAATTTGAAAATAAATTGCAAACTACCATGAAATAACCAAAAGGAAGAGGAAAACTCTTGATGATATTAAGGTCATTAAATATGAAAGCTAAAGAAGACTTGGATATTACTTAGTCCATTTACTTAACAGAGTGAGGGCCTAACAGACAAGATTATGGCCATGTAAATAATTGGGAGAGAAACAAAATATGATACTTGCACTCTTGATTCCAGTCTCAGAATCTCCTTTAAATCACAGATATTTTATGATATGAGCCTTTAATTCATAACCCAAAACTTGAATGAAGCTTAAGCTTGAACATATTTTTCCAAAAGAAAATAGGACATGGCCCCAAACTCTATTATAGTATTTTTTCAATCCTATTGTGCAGCTGAATTGCATTTGTTTAAATAACCACAGGTGAAGCAACCAAACAGGCTACTCTACACCTATTTGAGCTGATGGTCAGTCAGTTCTACACAGACCATACAATACACGAGGAAAGTAATAGACAGCATCACAATGTCTGAAGTAGATAGATATGAAGTATATATGAAGTATATAATTTCAATTAGAAAATTACCTTATCACCAACTTGATCAGGATGACATATACTGAATAATTTATTTATTTAACCAAGTTCCAAAGAGTAGCTTATTTAAAATATGATTCTTTCTCCCTAGAATAAGAGCAGTACTGCCTTTAACTCTAAAATCTATCATTTAAGTCATTCAAATATTTTGCCCATGTGATAAATTTCTCCAACTTGCAAAATTAGAATTTTTAAATAAATACAAACAATGACATCTTGGAAAGTAAAAGCAGAGTGGAGGAGAATTTCATGTGGAATTGGAAAGCACTGGTTAAAGCTAAATTGCTTAAAAAATATGACTTCTTAATACCAGTTCCTCAGATTGTGGTGTAGTAGACAGTGTCATCAGCATCACTTGGAGCTGCTAATGTAAAGTGTGAGAATCCTATTATTAAACAGATTCTTGCATTGCTGCTATTTATGTATTTTACAAATTGTAAAGATTTTTTTGCATCTATTATGGTTGAGTGAAGTATGAAAGACAAAATGTATTGATATCATGGCACTTTTCTTAAGGGATAAATATACAACTCAGTTACTGTGCATCTTTTGATTGGAAAAAGAAGCCGAGAAAACAGAAGGAATGGAGAGATCTGATCAATGTGTTGATGTGTCAAATATCTACAATAACTACTTAATATGCATCCTGGCAGAGTCCAATCTTCAAATCATTGGAAGTAATTTCTGATTTCTTATTCTCATTGTGTTTCACCTTTAGGCAATATTACAATAGATTTCACTGTGGGTTTGAAAACTTAGTACCCCTATTCTGGATAAATCTAAAGGGTGTGTATCTCCTGCTACAGTCTAACAAGTTGTCATTATTAGTGAATAAACTTAATAAGGTTCATGCAACTGCATTTATGATTCCTTCTAGAAGTATCTTTGTTCATACACTGTTGTAACTGACAACAATCATGCAGTCTAGATGTGACCAGACTCAATGAAAACGAATGGACCTGGGCTGCCATATTTCTACATTATGGTTAAGTGAACTGGGAACATTTTAAAGTTCATAATACTGAGCAGGTATTACACAGGTCTGAGCTGTGAGATGGAGCCAGGTCATGCAGGGCCTTCTAAATCTTGGTCAAACTCTTGGATTTTATTCCTAGTACAAAGGAAAGACATTGGAACTTGGTATTGACATGATTTGATAAGTGACATGATTTTGCTAAGTCAAAGTCTACTACATTTACAACAAGAATGGCAATCCCTTTAACGAAAGGAAGAACTAAAGTTATCTTGGTATCCCCAACATCTTGGGTGGAGGAAGGAGTAAATGCATGTGAGATGAGTATAATGAGGAACTATGCTGGATGGGAAGAGATGTATTTATGTAACTCCATCCATCCCCCTTGCTTCTTCACGGGCTTGACCAAGGTTTGGGTAGTTGTTTTATTTTATTGTTTTTTAAGACTGGTTGCTATCCTGTTATTAAAATAATGAAAAGCAGTAAGTTGATGTACACTAAAAATCAGTATAAACTAGGAGCACTTGAATTGTAGAATACCATTCTTTGCACTAGAGAAAGTAGGACTGGGCTGCTAGAAACTCATGGGCATATCTTTGATCTCAAGACAAAGGTGAGTATTGAATCGAAAGGTAACCTATGTAAACCACCTATTACTGAATTTGGCATTGCATGAGAGATTAATATTCATTTAAGCGTTGTTCATTTTTCAATTATATATTGATGCCCAAAGTTTGGAGGCACACTTCTAGGTATTATAAATGCATCAATGGACAAGGTCCTCAGTGTCTCCACTCTCATAAAACTAGTGAGGGAGAAATAACCATGATGGGTAAACTATCATGTATAATACTGAACAAACAAAAGAGTGCCATGAGAGAGTGACAATGACTAGGGCAGGCTGATTGATTTAGGTAGCTAGGAAAGCTCTCTTAGAAGATGACATTTAAATTGAGACTTGAATTCTGAGAAACCACTTATGGAAAGATCTGGAAAAAAAGAATCCCAAGAAGAAATAACTCAAGAAAGAAATACTGCAAGGTAAATCTATTTTGTTTTTCATTCCTGAAATAGAAAAAGTCCAGTGAACACTAAGTACAGTGGAGCTGAGGCAACGTGGAATGAAAGAAACAAGGTCTGAGCTGTGAGATGGAGCCAGGTAATGCAGAGCCTTCTAAATCTTTGTCAAACTCTTGAATTTTATCCCTAGTACAAAGGAAAGACATTGGAACTTTGTAGTGACATGATTTGATTTAAATTCCAAAAAAATAGGTCTGACTGCTGAGTGGAGAATCAGCTCTGGGTGGTAGGGGAGTGGTAGCAGTGAGACCAGTGCTTATGAAGCATCAGCTGTGTAGTCATGCATACCTGGGTTCATATCTCACTATCAGATTGTGAACATGTGGGCAAATAATCTTGCTCCTTAAAGTCTCAGTTTTTTCATCAGTAAGTGGAGGTAAGTAATGCTAAAATCTAATTAATAGAGTAGTTAGGAGGATTGAATACTACAATGTATGTGTAATAAGTTTAATAAAGACTCAACCCATGGAATAAAAATATGAAAGAGTATTTATTATGTATGTGCTATATTTCCTCAGTCAATGCTTTTTTTTGTGGTACTGGGGGATAAAACCCAGGGATATTCTACCTCCGAGCTATGCTATACCACCAACCCTTTTTATTTTTTGTTTTGAAACAGGGTCTCACTAGATTACTGAAATTGCTAAGGCTGGCCTCAAACCTGCATTCCTCTTTTACCCTCAAGTACTGGGATTACCGTGCCACCTCACCTGGTATAGCCACTCCTTTCAAACATGCATAGTTACTTCTTTTTCCCATCTCCTAACAACATCATGGACAGAATGACTGAATTTATGGCTACTTTTGATTATTAAAAATAGGCCAACTTATAAGTTTAAGCTGAGATTTGATTTATACTTTATCCCTGCTTATCTCATAATTTTTAGCTGAGGTGGACGGGGAGTGTGCAGTATGGCTATATGCATCAGCCCTCCTCTAGATGTGGCCCTTCTAAGAGCTGATGGGAGGGAGACATAAAGACATCCTCCTTCTGGTGGTTGTACCTGCTGCTCTGTTTAATCCTCACTAACCTCAGATGCCATTCCTCTGGTAGACTCTCAAGTGCTCCAGGGAGCCCCCAACTGCTGTCAACAAACGAAAAAGAGAAAAAATCATCTGGCTTAATCCACTTCATCACCTAGCTCTAACCTTTCCACAAAACTCATAGCCTCTGGCTACTATCATCCCATGGCCCAGCAAGTATTCTTTCTGTGAGCAATCCTGGCCAGAGGGCTCAACCCAAAGCCTAAAATGGGGTGTCTGCTTGACTCACAGAATCTTAGGCATCCTGGCTACACCATATGTGGAGAGTGTAGATACCTGTTTTCTCCTTTCCACTATGCCAGTCCCTTGCTTCCTTCCTCAGGAAGTGCCAACTTCAGCAAGTTTGATGCATATAAAACCACACATCAAGAGTGCAGGATAGCTGGGTGTGGTGGTGCATGCTTGTAATTCCAGTATTTGGAAGTCTGAGACAGGAGGATTGCATATTTGTGGTCAGTCTCAGCAATTTAGCAAGGCCCTCTGCAACTTAGTGAGACCCTGTTTCAAAATAAAATAGAGCTGGGGTGTATCTCAAAGGTAGAATGCCCCTGGGTTCAATCCCCAGTGAGAGACACACACACACACACACACACACACACACACACACACACACACACACTATGCAGGATACCAGCTTTTCTTTTTTGTGGGCATACTCAAGCTCTCCACATGATTTTATAATAGCCTCTTCCATGAGTTATCTTGGATGATAGAAGCACATCTTTCCATGACTTGTATGTTTGAACAGTGCCTATGACCTTGTAATTCTTTCTACTCATCCATCCTTCACTGCTTAGGTAGAGTCAGAAAATGAGAGGCAGGAAAGGGGACAATGCCTTAGGAATAGTGGAAAAAGCAGTTTTGCTGTCTTCTAGTAATTGCAGAGGGAGATCACTGGCCAGTTTTAGATGGTTTTATTTCTAGTGGAGGTAATTTAAATTTTTGTTTATGGGGGGCTCCCGTCAACAATTCTATGAGAAAAATGTCCACTCAACATGTTGTTGCATATTAAATAAGCTCACACCTGGCAAATGGTAGGCAATTAATATTAGCTATTATGATAATTATTACTATCCATGTAACTACTATATTTTAAAAGATTGCACCAAAGTTTTCTTAAACAATCTGTGTTTACCAAATCTTTTATAACTCATAATATTACTATGCCCAACACCCTAATTCTAGGAGAATTTTGGTTAATTAAGTTTCATGAAGTATAAAAGAGTTGGAAGTATTTTAAGTAGGAAAAAAGGAAGGAAAAATACATGTCTCTATTGATGCCTTATAATTTTTAACATGTTTGTTCCTGGATGACCTGCAAAATAGTTTTGCTATTTTTGCTTTCAAAAAATTATTTTTTTCATTGTCTCAGGGAAATGCTTGGGGCTAAGAATCCTGAAAGTTGAGCCCTGGTTTCTCCTTAGCCACTTTTCAGCTCTCTGCCTTCACCACCCCATTTAGTCTCACTGGCCTCATTTTCCTTCCTGGCAAAGGGTCAGAGCTGGACTAAGTGATCTCCAGTGTTTATTTCTATTCTAAAATTATCTGCTTCTCTAATATTCTTGACTTACTGAGCTACTGTTTCATCTATTCATTCAATAAACACCCAGTGAAGCCCATTTGTGTGCCAAACTCTATTTATTTCCTGCTGACAAAATCAGGAAACATGTTAGGGTTAACATCTTAAGTCTTTAAAGATTTTTGATGGATGATGCAGTTGTAAAATGAACTTCCCATGGCAACCTCTACCTGCTTGTGCTTCTAGAGCTAGCTCTCCTCTTGTTCTGTGAGGATTCAAAAATTCAGAAAAACAAAGGGACAGAGAAAGGCCTTTTATTAAGATGAAAAGTTTCTATTCTAATCATTTGTCTCCCTTAGGCCAGAAAAAGAACAAATTCAATGGATTTTCTGGGGTGTCAGGATATGTTTGATGGTTATTTTCCCCCAAATTTAAGATACTTCTCCCTATAAATGCAATTTCTAGAAAAACAAAATATATTAAGAGAAAGCTAATTATTACTTACTATAAATTTATATGAGTTTGAGTTTATGCTTATTTCTCAAATAAAATATGGAAGTATCAGTCCACAAGGGCTATATTTTCCTATGGAGAGATCTCTTAATTTGGAATTAGGAGCTCTGGGTTCAGTTCTCCACTTTTTGGTTGGTGGTATATGCCCATTAAAAAGGAAATGTAGCTAAGTCTTTAGTACATTGGCTACAGCCATTCTGTCACACCATACTTTCAGGTTTTTGAAAGGCAAGGATCTGAAGTATAATGATATAACATTATTATTATCAATTATATACTAAATCTTCTATAACCTCTCCTCACCCCATCTATCATAGCTATGTTGAAAACATCATAAGTAGCCAGGCATGGTGGCACACGTGTGTAATCCCAGTACTTGGGAGGCTGAGACCTGAGGATGCAGGTTCGTGGCCAGCCTCAGCTACTTAGTGAGGCACTCTGCAACTTAGTGAGACCCTGTTTCAAAATAAAGAATAACAAATAGGGCTGGGGGTGTAGCCCAGAGGTAGAATGCCCCGGGGTTCAATCCCCGGTACCACCAAAAAATTTAAAAAAATTAAAAAATAAAATGAAAACATCATAAGTCAACATTCTCTACCTCGGTATTTCCCACCCAAGGTTCTTCATTTGATTTGAGTGCTATTTCCTCAGTTCTCCCAAGGATGGTAGGAAACCAGCAACATTCTAAATGCATAAGACAGAAACTAGGTCGCCATACATGATAGACGTCTTAGCGTTTTATTCTCTTCCCAGCTCCAGCAGAGCTCTAGCTTCAGTGCAAACACACAGAATGTATCATAAGGATTTCTGAGGTGTCTCACAGAATAGAAGACATAGGTAAGCCATCAAATCTTGGAAAGGAATAACTTGGGTAAACTCAAGCTCCTCACTGCAGATTTTTCTGGTCTCCCCTTGGGGTGCACAACTCTTATGACTCAGTTCCAGTGAACCCCAGTTTTAAAGTAATTCCTTTCAAGTTCCCAATTCGCCAAAGGGATAAATTTGATTACCTCGATTAGTATTATAAGTCTGTTCCCAGATTGGCCTTCTCTAGTGGGAATAGACAGAGGGCAGTGTTATCAAACATGGAATGTGGGGGAATCCTTGTGAGAGGTCAGCCTACTCATTCATGAACACCAGACCCTGTCACTTAATCAGTATTGGGACTTAATATTGATAGAATACCCTTCCTAAGATGTAGGAATTACTACTATCTCCTTTTCAGTTCACTTCAATATAAATTTAAATCTTAGGATTCATTGTAAATAATGGACTTCAGCTGATTTGTAACTAACTTTATTTGAACTGTGAAACTACCAGAAAACTCAGTGAATCACAGATTTGTAAACTTTATATTGGAAGAGGGAGGTCGATAAAGTTTAGGAGATTTCCTCTGGTATCTATAGCTAGATACAGGCAGAACTGATAAGAAGTTGGATCTCTCAACCAGTTGATTCCAAACAAAGATGACCATCAGAATAACATGAAAAACCTTTTTAGAAAGGCATATTTCCAGTGCCTCTACCCACATGTTCTAGTTTAATAATATTGAGGTGGATCTTCTGATATTTTATTGTTATATTTTAGTTCTAAGTAATTCCAATGACCAGTTTACCCTGAATCTCAGTATGGTTATTGTTTGCTTGCTTTGTGTGTGTGTGTGTGTGTGTGTGTGTGTGTGTGTGTGTGTGTATGTGTTGGTACTAGACTTTCCCTCCACTTATTCTCCATCTAAAGAACCCACTTCTCTCCTCCTCACCCCCCCGAAGTAAGCACAGTCACATTTGTCCAAACACAAAAAAGCCCCCAATTAGCTGAATCCAATCATTGTAGGTTTTCTTTAACTTAAAAATGCAGCCAGCCCTAAAAGTCATTACACAGAGGTGGCGTCCAAGAGGGAGACACCACATTGCAATCTCTCTGAGACTTGGATCCCAATTGCTGTGAAGTCAGCTTCTCGACAAGAGAAGAAAAGCAACAAAAAAAATAAACGAGAAAAAATTTGAAACATGACAGAATCAAAGCCAAAAGACAAAACAGAGGACAGTAAAAAAATTCCCAGCACCTTATCTAGGTAGTGACATTGGTGCCATATTGGCCAGTCCTTGCCAGTGGCTACTGGCATTGTGGCTTCCACACACTGCCATAAAAAAGCCAGAGACCTGTTGTAAATCCAGCAACTGCAGATCATCAGCAGCAATGAAAGTGAGCAGCAACTTGTTCCACACTCAACAGAGACCCGAATGGCACCAGTGACAGTGGTTGCAGTGGCACCATCTTAGCAGAACTGTGCTGGTGGCTACTGACATTGCGGCTCCCACACATGACCAACAAAGGCACCAGTAGCCTGTTGTAAATCCAGCATCTGCAGATCAGCAGCGATGAAAGCGAGCAGCAACTCGCTCCATGATCGACAGAGACCCAAACTGCTGCGTCAGCGGAAGTGGCAGTGGCACCATCTTGGTCAGATGGCACCAGCAGCTGCCAGCATTGCGGCTTCTGCAGGCCATCAACAAAGAAGCCAGGAACCTGTTGTAAAATCAGCAACTGCAGATCGTCAGCAACAAAAGCAAACAGCAATTTCCTCCACTCTTGGCAGAGACCTGAGTGCCTGGAAGCCTGACCAGCAGCTGTGACAGCACGGCTGAGCCCACCCCTCCCCCAGATATTAAGAGCAGCACTCAATGAGACCGTAAGTTAACAGGCTGACCCAGGGTGAAACCACCCAGCATGGCCACAGGGACTGGCATGGAAAGCAATAGACTCACAGGGTCTGAGACTTTGCAGATCACCCCTGTGGAGGTGGGAGTGGGGTCTGCTGTGGGACACAGTAGATCTGCAGATAAGCAGACAGCCCCCGACAACATCCGGGCGGGACAGACCTACAGCCCGCAGGTCGCAGCACCCTTGCAGGGTTCCCAGGGATCACCACAACACACAGTCATAGTACCTGGGGAAAAATTAGACCAACCAAGCCCTCTCTGTGGAAAATGTGGAGTTCCATGTTTGCACAGAGTTGGGTCAAAGCGACATCTGCCGCTTCTGTAGGTAAAGAGAGACACAAGTCCAGGGTCCCCTACTGGTGACACCAGCCATAGGTGTAGACAGAGAGAGACATAGAGACAGCCCAAATGGAGAACTGCAACGCTTGCAGTGAGAGGCAATAGTGGCACTGGGCACCTGCACAGGCAGTGAAAGGCACCAGGCAAGGGTCACATTCACTGAAGGAGATCAAAAATTGGTCCTGCAAATGGACATTATACAGAGCAAGTGAGAATAACCATCCATTGAAGGCTATTCACCTTTAAGGCTCACCCAGTAGCAAATATATATCTCCAGAATAAGATACTATAAAGGGAGAGAGATTAGACATAGGAAACCTACAGAGTGAGAGAGAGCTACCAAAAGCAACAAAGATATAAACTTAAGAAACCTAAAATCATGAGAAGGAAGAAAAGAAACAATGAGCTCCCACCACTCCACAACAACAGAACCCGCCAATACAGAAGTGCAAAGATTGCCTGAAGGACAATTCAGAACTTTAATAGTAGAAATGATACAGGATTTCCAAAAAGATTTCAGAGAAAGGCTGAAAGGGATGAAGGACCAAATAAAGAATCTGACATCCTAAACAGGAATCAAAAAGAAGCTCTGAAGGAAGTGAAGGATGCAATAATTGAAATGAAGGCATCAATACAAACTGTCAACAATAGACTAGACCACATGGAAAACACAATATCACTCTTACAAGATGACCTCGCCAAAAATGAATGCATAGTATATAATTTAGAAAAAACAATCCAATACCATGAATTGGACATTGAAGAGATCTCAGCCAATCTTAAAAGAGCAAACCTAAGAATAATAGGCATAGAAGAGGGAATAGAAGCTGAAACCAAAGGAATCAATAAACTTTTCAGAGAAGAAATATTAAAAAATTTTCCCAATATAGAAAAAGAGGTCGACATACAGGTACAGGAAACATATAGAACCCCTAATAGACAAGATCAGAGAAGAGGTTCACTATGCCACATAATAATCAAATTAAATAATTTAGAGGCCAAGGAGAGAATCTTAAAGGCAACGAGAGTAAAAGAGCAAGTAACATTCAGAGGCAAACCAATGAGAATCACTCCCGACTTCCAAACCAAGTCATGAAAGTCAGGAGTGCCTGGAGTGATGTATCCCAAACTCCGAAAGAAAACAACTTCCAGCCAAGATTTATCTACCCAGCAAAGATATCTATCAAGTTTGAAGGGGAAATAAAAACCTTTCACAACAAACAGAAGCTGAAAGACTTTATGTCTTCCAAACCAGTACTGGAGAAAATGCTCAAAGAGATTAATTACAAAGAAGAAATAATAAGGAAACACCAGAACCAGAGAAACAATGATTTCCATTAAACCAAAAACTAGGCAAGAACAAACAATATCTCAAACAGAAATTAATACTCAAAATGTTAGGAATTAAAACTCATCTCTCAATAATCACACTGAATATAAATGGCCTCAACTTCCCAATCAAAAGACATAAGGTGTCCAAATGCATTAAAAATCACAATCCATCTATATGCTGCCTGCAAGAAACACACCTTACAAGTAAAGATACTCAAAAACTACAGGTGAAGGGATGGAGCAAGGCAATCCACACTAATGGATCTCGAAAACAAGCAAGTGTAGCAACTATGATATCATACAAATTAGCCTTCAAACCGAAACTCATTAGAAGGGACAAAAAAGGTCATTTCTTACTGGTAAAAGAAACAATCCAGCAAGAGGATTTAACAATAGTCAACATTGATGCCCCAAAGATAGGTGCAACCACTTTTGTAAAAAACTCTTCATGACATTAAGTCACATATAGATCCAATACAATAATATTGGGAGACTTCGACATGCCCTCATATGACTTGATTGATCTTCAAGACAAAAGGTCAGTAAAGATGCCTCAGACCTAAGGAACACCATAAACCAAATGGATGTACTAGACACATGCAGAATATTCCACCCAACTACAGCTGAATTCACATTTTTCTCAGCTGCTCATGGAACCTTCTCTAAAACAGACCATATCCTAGGCCACAAAGTGAGTGCTAGCAAGTTCAAAAAATGTGACATAATCCCCTGCGTCTTTATAGATCATAAAAGAATGAAACTAGAAATCAACTCTAAGAAGACCCAAAGAAACCTCATAAACATGTGGAGATTGAACACTACACTGCTTAATGAGGCATGGGTCATAGGAGAAATAAGGGGAGAAATTAAGAAATTACTAGAAACAAGCAAAAACAGAACACAACATATCAAAATCTCTGGGACACTCTGAAGGCATTATTAAGAGGAAAATTCATAGCACTGAGTGTTCACATAAGAAGAACAGAAAGTCATCAAATAAATAACCTAATGAGACACCTCAAAGCCCTTGAAAAACAGGAAAAGTGTAACCCCAATGTCAGTAGAAGACAGGAAATTATTAAAATCAAAGCAGAAATCAATGAAGTAGAGAATAAAAAGATAAAAACAAAACAAAACAAAAAGCTGGTTTTCTTGAAAAAATAAACAAAATAAACAATCCATCCTAACCAAAAGAAAATGAGATTCAACCCAAATTACTAAAATAAGAGATGGAAAAGGTGATATTGCCACTGACAGTGCAGATATCCAGAGGATTATCAGAAACTACTTTGAAAAACTATACTTCAACAAAATGGAAAACCTAGAAGAAATTGACAAATTTCTAGACACATACAACCTTCCTAAGTTGAATCAAGAAGATATAGAAAATTTAAACTGACCAATAGCAACCAAAGAGATTGAAGCAGCAATAAAGAGCCTATCATCAAAGAAAAGCCCAGGTCCATATGGTTTCCCAGTTGAATTTTATAAAACCTTTGTAGAAAAACTAATCCCAATACTCCTTAATCTATTCCATGAAATAGAAAGAAATGGGACACACCCAAATACATTCTATGAAGCCAACATCACATTAATACCATAACCAAATAAAGACAGCTCAAGAAAAGAAAACTATAGACCTATATCATTGATGAACCTAGATGCAAAACTTCTAAACAAAATACTAGCAAAGTGCATTCAAAACCACATCAAGAAAATCATATACCATGACCATGTCTGGTTCATCCCAGGGATACAAGGCTGGTTCAACAGACAAAAAACCATCCATGTAATCCACCACATAAACAGAACTAAAGATAAAAATCACATGATCATTTAAATAGAAACTGAAAAAGCATTTGACAAAATCCAACACCCATTCATGATAAAAACATTGCAGAGAATCAGAATAGAAGGACCAAACCTCAACATCATAAAGGCAATATACAATAGGCCCACAACCAACATCATGTTGAATGGGGAAAAGCTACGAAAGTTCCCCTTAAAAACAGGAACAAGACAAGGATGTCCACTGTTACCACTCCATTTCAATACAGGACTAGAGACTCTAGCCAGAGCAATAAGGCAAGAGAAGGAAATAAAAGGAGTACAAATAGGAAAAGAAGAAATGAACCTATCTATTTGCAGATGACATAATATTATACTTCGAAGACCCAACAAACTCAACCAAAAGGCTTATAGAACTGATCAACAAATTCAGCAAGTTGTCTGGATACAAAATCAACCTTAAAAAAACAGAAGCTCTTCTATATGCCAACCATAAATTCACTGAAAAAGAAAACCAGAAAACATTTCCACTCACGATATCCCCCAAAACAATAAGATACTTAGGAATAAACGTAACCAAGGATGTAAAAGACCTCTACAAGGAAAATTATAAAACATTGAAAAAAGAAGTTGAAGATCTTAGAAGATGGAAAGATCTCCCATGCTCTTGGATAGGCAAAAAATATCATCAAAATGGTCATTCTTCCAAAAGTGGTATACAGATTTAATGCAATACCCATTAAATTACCAAGGTCATTCTTCAAAGACATAGAAAATCAGTCCTTAAATTTATTTGGAACAACAAAACACCCAGAATAGTCAAAGTTATTCTCAGCAACAAGAAACATGCAGGAGGCATCACAATACTTGACTTCAAACTATACTACAGAGCCATAGTAATAAAAACAGCATGGTATTGTCACAAAAGCAGACACATAGACCAATGGAGCAGAATAGAAGACTCAGAAACAAATCTGCATACTTACAGCCAATTGATTTTTGACAAAGGAGCCAAAACATACACTGGAAAAAAGATAGCCTCTTCAACAAAAGGTGTTGGCAAAACTGGTTAACCATATGCAGAAAAATGGAAATAAACCCCACTGTCTCACCCTGCACAGGAGACCATTGGAGATGGATAAAAGACCTGGACCTTGCAGCTACTTGAAGAGGGCATACATCCAACTCTTCAACACATAGGCACAGGAAAAAATGTCCTGAACATGACCCCAAAGGTGCAAGAAATTAAAAAGGGGATCATTAAACTGAAGAGCTTCTGCACAGAAAAGGAAACTATCAAGAACCTCGATAGAAAGTCAACAGAATGGGGCCGGGCGTGGTGGCGCACGCTTGTAATCCCAGTACTTGGGAGGCAGAGACCGGAGGATCCGTGTTCGCGGCCAGCCTCAGCTACTTAGTGAGGCCCTCCGCAACTTCGTGAGACCCAGTTTCAGAATAAAATATAAAAAATAGGGCCGGGGGTGTAGCTCAGAGGTAGAACCCCCCTGGGTTCAATCCCCGGTACCACAAAAAAAAAAAAAAGAAAGTCGACAGAATGGGAGAAGATTTTTGCCAGATATTCCTCTGATAGAGGACTTATATGTAGAATATATAGAGAACTCAAGAAACTCACCGCTAAAAGCACAAACAACCCAATCAAAAAAAAAAAATGGGCAAGTGAACAAAATAGACATTTCACAAAAGAAGAAATACAAATAACCAATAAATGTATAAAAAATGTTCAACATCATTAGCAAACAGAGAGATGCAAATCAAAACTACCCTGAGATTTCACTAACCCCAATTATAATGGCAATCAGTAAAAACACAAACAATAGCAAATGCTGGTGAGGATGTGGAGAAGTATGAACTCTAATATATTGTTGGTGGGATTACAAATTAGTGCAACCACTTTGGAAAACAGTGTGGAGCATCCTCAGAAACCTGGGAACGAAACTACCATATGACCCAGAAATACCACTTCTAGGTATCTACCCAAAATAATGGAAACCAAATTACTAGACTAATGCATGCGTATCTATGTTTATAGCTGCACAACTCACAATTGCCAAACTATGGAACCAGCCAAGATGTCCATAACAGATGAATGGATTACAAAACTGGGATATATACACAATGGAATTTTATGCAGCCATCAAGAAGTACAAAATTACATCATTTGCAAGGAAATGGATGGAATTAGAGAACATTATGCTTAGTGAGATTAGTCAGTCACAAAATGTGAGAATTCATATGCTCTCCCTAATATGTGGAAGTTAGGGAGAAAAGGATGTAGGAGGCACTCCAGACAAAGATGGAGAAAACCTCAGATGAGTAAAGAAGGTGACCTAATTGAAGGATATGGGAGGGGGGAAGAGGGAAGCACCCTAATGCACAGGATGTACATACACAAACTTATCAAAGACAACTACTATGCTGAGCAGAAGGAGGGAAGAGGGAGGGAATGGGGGTGGGGATTGTGGGAGGGCTAATTGACCTATGATGTGTGCATGTATACTCCTACCATCCTGAAATCCATCAAGATGTATGATTACAATGCACCAATAAAAAAAAAAAGTCATTACACAAATATATGGGTTTAAGTATTTCTGGAAAAACCTCTTGCAAACATTCAAGGAAGACTGTTTTGAAAAGTTCTCTTTAGTTTCTGGTGAGAATAAAACCTGGAGCAGATGAAAAGAATATGAAAGTTAAGAATCTCACTATGAATATTAAAAACATGGGTATTTTACTCTATAGAGAAGGTAATATAAGGAAGTCCTAGGATAAAATAATTAGACAAAGAAAGACAGAGAACAAAAGCTTGTCCCAAAATAGTTTATGAGAAGAGCAATACTCTATCCATCAGTAACTTCCCCTCAACAGGCGCATCTTTCTTTAACGAGTTGAAACATCTGTATACTGCAGGCCGAAAAATTAAGTGTCTAAGTTCCCCTTCCTTCTACTAATAGACAAATGCACCAAGCACTGATTTTTTGCTTTCCTTGCTGCCATACCTTAATAAACAATTGGCTCAGGATTTGAAGCAAGCCAAGTACTAAAAGCTTTCTCACAAAAGCTTTTAATAATTTTCTGCTTGCGTTTTCTTCATGTGTTTCAGCTTGAAGACAAAGGGTTTCTTCCCCATTTCCCTTATTTTCTGTTGCTTGTTTGACTAATTAAAAAGCGGTCTCTTTGTATGTTACAATGAGAGAAAATGGAAGAGTGGGCAGATAGGTCAACATTGTACATCCCTGGCTCCAGTAGTCCCTACTATTCTCTTCAGTGAAACAAGTCCTTCTTGATGTAGCTCAGATTCAAGGAAGGCACAGAAGCAGCCCTTGAGCCTTTTCTGACTCAGGTCAAAGTCCTTTTTATACTTGGCATGCAACCTGGAAACATCAGAATTCTGTACAAAATGGAAAGTTTTCTGCTTCCAAGCAATTCAGCTACATTCTGGGTTCTCTCTGTCCTGTGGGCTGCCTTAGCAGATCTGAGGCATCTCTTAAGGCAAAGTGGTTTGAAAGCTTTGAGGTTTTCTTGGCGACTGAGAAGAATAATTTGACTTCTCTTGGAATAAGATCACATTCAGCAGAAAAGATCTCCTGTGCTCAAGGTCATAGACTTGGCTCTGTGGATATTCAGTTATTCAGCAGAAAAGCCATTCCAAGCCTTCAAAGCACTTTCGGATGCTATTGCAGGTGTTGCCAGTGGACCTTCCTGACAGCCGCTGAATTCTTGCATCTGCATTTCCCCTTCTTGATACTGCCCAAGGTACTTTCTGAAATCCACATTTCCCTATACTTACATATATGTATGCAATCCTCGAGATTGTTAGAGCAATGCTTCCATGAATCAAGATCTTATTGTGCATATATGAATAACTAAATAGTTAAAAGGGGAGTTCAATGAGAAATATATTTTTAACTGGTGTATTTCAAAGTTTACAGTTGTTTAAATGAGCACTATTTTAGAATATGTTGCTTTCAAAATGAGCCAGGGAAGCCCTGAAAAAATAATTAATTAAAGAAACATATTAAGGAAAACAAAGATGAGTACAGCAGGAATCCAGTGTACAAGATATTCACAATGCAAAGGGGATACCAGGCATATGAAAGGCCATGGAACTTAAAAGCAGAAGAGATTATTTCTAGTCAAAGTATTGGGATAAATAGAAAAGGACGAAGTTAGATAACATCTTGAAGAACAGATGTAAAACTTAGGAGATTTGAGAAAAAGACACTCCAGGGTAGGGAATAAAGTTGAGTGAAAGTTCTGAGGTGAAAATTCAAACTAGGAACTTTGACTAGAACTAATATGGTAGGATGAAGACTAATGGCACTTGAACTAAGAAAGTTTGTACTTGATTAGATCATAACTGGTCCTGATGAAGGGGGAGACATTCCTCATAAAGACATCAGGAATGTCTGTCTGAGAATGAATGGTGAATTCTTGATTGGCATGAATTTAGTCACAATGATACTTCTTTCTTATGAGCAATTATTGGTTTGAACAATGTAGTTTATAAAAAAATTGAGGACAATAATTTCAATATAAAAACATGAAGAGTTAAAGCATTTGGAAAGCACTATTCAGGTTTACTTCAGAGGGCCAAATAGCAAGTGGCCTGTCAAGAAACACTTTCATTTTTATTCCCTATCAAATAGACCAACATGTGTAAGGGAAAAGCAATCATGAAAAAGGGATTTATTTCACACTGTCTTTCGAGAATATTATTCTATTTATTCAAGGAAATAAAGCAGAGTTAAATGCTGTAACTGTGAGATATATTCCAGTTGATTACATTAAATGTGATTAAAGACTATTAAAACAAGCCTTTAAATTCATAGTAGTACGGTATTGAATATATAAAATATTAAAGTACTCTATAAAGTGTATTTGACATAAATGTCAACTTTACAGAATATGAACTGCAAATGTACACATGCCTACACAAATTTTCTTTTGATTTTGTTGCTAGTGATATATGTGGCTAAGAGCCCAAGCTCTAGGATCAGAGGAGACAAACCATCACTCCATGACTTATTAGTTTTGTGCCAGCTGAGGGGCAAGTTGAATAAGCATTCGAATTCTCCATTTTCTTCTCAATAAAAATGGGGAAACAGTAATGCTTACCTAGAGATTAATGAGTTCATGCTTATAGCACTATTAGCATAGGGTCTGGCCACAGATGTCATCCAATTTTCATGTACACAATTTGTGTTTGTTCTTTTTAACTTATGCATCAGTTGTATCAGACTTTTATTTCTTGGTAAGTTGCTTTCATTTTTTTTTATTAAGGAAACGTTCCATAATCCTCAAATTAAACAGATACTTTTCTCCCTTTTCTTCTAGTTTTTCTATACTATTGCAATCAATTTATTGTTTATTTATATGGATGATATGAAAGAGGAACATAGACCGGGCGTGGTGGCGCACGCTTGTAATCCCAGTACTTTGGGAGGCAGAGACCGGAGGATCCGGGTTCGCGGCCAGCCTCAGCTCTCTCGCTCTCTCTCTCCCTCTCTCTCTCTCTCTCTCTCTCTCTCTCCTTAGTGAGACCCTCCGCAACTTTGTGAGACCCGGTTTCAAAATAAAGTATAAAAAATAGGGCCGGGGGTGTAGCGCGGAGGTAGAATGCCCCTGGGTTCAATCCCTGGTACTGCAAAAAAAAAAAAAAGAGGAACATAACTTTTTAAAAAAAATTTTAAAATTTATTACATTTATTGGTGCATCGTAGTTGTACGTTTTGATATGTGTAAGGGTATCAGAAGCATGCATGCACACATTTCTTATTTAGCACTCCCTCAAATCCCACCCTATTCTCTCCCCTTCCCTCCTTTCCGTGCTCAGCATAGTGATTGACTCTAAGTCTGTGTGTACACCTCATGTGCATTAGCACATATCCCTCTTCCCCCTTCCCGTCTCCCTCAGTTAGGTCGCCTTCTTTGCTCAGATAAAGTTTTCTCCTTCTCTGTCTGGGGTTCCCTTCTAAGTTCCTCCTCCCTAGCTTCCACATATTAGGGAGAACATCCGACTTTTCACTCTGTGATTGACTAATCTAACTTAGCATATGTTCTCCAGTGCCCTCCATTTCCCTGCAAATGATGTAATTCTGTTCTTCTTTATGGCTGTGTAAAATTCCATTGTGTACATATCCCATAGTTTTGTGATCCATTCATCTGCTGATGGGCACCTTGGCTGGTTCCAAAGTTTGGCAATTGTGAATTGTGCAGCTATAAACATAGATACATATGCATTAGTCTGGTAGTTTGGTTTCAGTCCTTTTGGGTAGATGCCTAGAAGTGGTATTGCTGGGTCATATGGTAGGTTCATTCCCATTCTTCTGAGGATCCTCCACACTATTTTCCAAAGTGGTTGCACTAATTTGCAATTCCACCAAGAGTGTATTAGAGTTCCTACTTCTCCACATCTTTGCCAGCATTTGTTGTTTGTGTTTTTAATGATTGCCATTCTAATTGGGATTAGGTGAAATCTCAGGGTAGTTTTGATTTGCATCTCTCTGATTGCCAATGATGTTGAAAAATTTTTCATACTTTTATGGGCCATTTGTATTTCTTCTTCTGTGAAGTGTCTATTTAGTTCACTTGCCCATTTTTTGATTGGATTATTTGTTTTTTTAGTGGTGATATTTTTAAGTTCTCTGTATATTCTAGATATGAGTTCTCTATCAGAGGAGTAGCTGGCAAAAATCTTCTCCTATTCTGTCGGCCCGCTGTTGAGGTTCTTGTTTCCTTTGCTGCATAAAAGCTCTTTAGTTTAATGCAATCTCACGTATTGATCCTCATTTTAGTTTCCTGTGCCTTTGAGGTCTTGTTGAGGAAGTCTTTACCTGTGCCTATGTGTTGAAGTGTTGGGCCTATGCCCTCTTCGAGTAGCTGCAAGGTCTCTGATCTGATTTCTAGGTCTTTGATCCATCTTGAATTGACTCTCGTATAAGGTGAGAAAGTGGGGTTTATTTCTATTTTTCTGCATATGGTTAGCCAGTTTTGCCAGCACCATTTGTTGAAGAGGCTATCCTTTTTCCAGTGGATTTTTTTAGCCCCTTTTTCAAAAATCAATTGGCTGTAGGTGTGTGGGTTTGTTTCGGAGTCTTCTATTCTGCTCCATTGGTCTATGTGTCTGTTTTTGTGCCAATACCATGCTATTTTTTATTACTATGGCTTTGTAGTATAGTTTGAAGTCAGGTATTGTGATGCCTCCTGCATGGTTCTTGTTGCTGAGAACTACTTTGGCTACTCTGGGTTTTTGTTGTTCCAAATGAATTTAAGGACAGATTTTTCTATGTCAGTGAAGAATGACTTTGGTAATTTAATGGGTATTGCATTGAATCTGTAGAGCACTTTTGGAAGAATGGCCATTTTTTTTTTTTTTGTACCGGGGATTGAACCCAGGGGTGTTCTACCTCCGCGTACACCCCTGGCCCAATTTTTTTTTTATACTTTATTTCGAAACCGGGTCTCACGAAGTTGCAGAGGGCCTCACTAGGTAGAGAGAGAGAGAGAGACAGGGAGAGAGCTGAGGCTGGCCATGAACCCGGATCCTCCGGTCTCTGCCTCCCAAAGTACTGTGATTACAAGCGTGCGCCACCACGCCTGGCAGAATGGCCATTTTGATGATATTTATTCTGCCTACCCAAGAGCATGGGAGATCTTTCCATCTTCTAAGATCTTCTTCAATTTATTTTTTCAATGTTTTATAGTTTTCTTTGTAGAGGTCTTTTACCTCCTTTTATTCCCAAGTATTTTGTTGTTTGGAGGGATGTCGTGAGTGGAAATGTTTTCTGGATTTCATTTTCAGCGGATTTATGGTTGGCATACAGAAAAGGTTATGATTTTTTAAGATTGATTTTGTATCCAGATACTTTGCTGAATTTGTTGATCAGTTCTATGAGCCTTTTAGTTGACTTTGTTGGATCTGCTAAGTATAATATCATGTCATCTGCAAATAGAGATAGTTTCAGTTCCTCTTTTCCTATTTGTACTCCTTTTATTTCCTTCTCTTGCCTTATTGCTCTGGCTAGAGTCTCAAGTACTATATTGAAAAGGAGTGGTGAGAGCGGACATCCTTGTCTTGTTCCTGTTTTTAAAGGGAACTCTCGAAGATTTTCCCCATTCAGTATGATGTTACCTCTGGGCCTATTGTATGTTGCCTTTATGATGTTGAGGTTTGTTCCTTCTATTCCAATTTTCTGCAGTGTTCTTATCATGAATGGGTGTTGGATTTTGTCAAATGCTTTTTCAGCATCTATTGAAATGATCATGTGATTTTTGTCTTTAGTTCGGTTTATATGGTGGATTACATGGATTGTTTTTTGTATGTTGAACCAGCCTTGCATCCCTGGGATGAACCCGACTAGGTCATGGTGTATGACTTTCGTGATGTGGTTTTGGATGTGCGTTGCTAGTATTTTGTTTAGAAGTAGTTTTCTTTTTGAGCTGTCTTTATTTGGTTTTGGTAATAGTGTGATGTTGGCTTCATAGAATGTGCTTGGGAGAGTACCGTTTCTTTCTATTTCATGGAATAGATTGAGAAGTATTGGGATTAGTTCTTCTGTAAAGGTTTTAAAAAATTCACTTGGGAAACCATCTGGACCTGGGCTTTTCTTTGATGGTAGGCTCTTTATTGCTGCTTCAATCTCGTTAATTGCTATTGGTCAATTTAAATTTTCTATATCTTCTTGATTCAATTTAGGAAGTTTGATTCAAATTAGGAATGTGTCTAGAAATTTTTCAATTTCTTCTAGGTTTTCCATTTTGTTGGAGTATAGTTTTTCAACGTAGTTTCTGATTATCTTCTGGATTTCCGTGCTGTCGGTGGTAATATCACCTTTTCATCTCTTATTTTAGTAATTTGGGTTGATTCTCTCTTTCTTTTGGTTAGGTTGGCTAGTGGTTAATCTATCTTGTTTAGTTTTTCAAGGAACCAGCTATTGGTTTTGTTGATCTTTTTGTATTTTTTTTATTGTCTACTTTGTTCATTTCTTCTCTGATTTTAATAATTTCCTGTCTTCTACTAGCTTTGGGGTTAGACTATTCCTGTTTTTCAAGGGCTTTGAGGTGTGTCATTAGGTTATTTATTTGGTGATTTTCTGTTCTTCTTACATGGGCACTCAGTGCTATGAATTTTCCTCTTAATACAGCCTTCGGGGTGTCCCAGAGATTTTGACATGTTGTTTCTCTGTTTTCATTTGTTTCTAGGAATTTCTTAATTTCTCCCCTTATTTCTTCTTTTTCCCATTCCTCATTCAGCAGTGTAGTATTCAGTCTCCACATGTTTATGAGGTTTCTCTGGGTCTTCTTACAGTTGATTTCTAGTTTCATTCCATTATGGTCTGAAAAGACACAGGGGATTATGTCACATTTTTTAACTTGCTAGTACTCACTTTGTGGCCTAGGATATGGTCTGTTTTAGAGAAAGTTCCATGAGCAGCTGAAAAAAATATCAATTCAGCTGTAGTTGGGTGGAATATTCTGTATGTGTCTATTAGGTCCATTTGGTTTATGGTGTTCCTTAGGTCTGAGGCATCTTTACTGACCTTTTGTCTTGAAGATCGATCTAGTGGTATGAGAGGTGTGTTGAAGTCTCCCAATATTATTGTATTGGGTTCTATGTGTGATTTAATGTTGCAAGAGTTTCTTTTATGAAAGGGGTTGCACCTATGTTTGGGGCATAAATGTTGGCTATTGTTAAATCCTCTTGCTGGATTGTTCCTTTTACCAGTAAGAAATGAGCTTCTTTATCTCTTCTGATAAGTTTAGGTTTGAAGTCTAATTTGTCTGATATCATAATTGCTACTCCTGCTTGTTTTCGAGTCCCATTAGATGGATTAGCTTGCTCCACCCCTTCACCTTTAGTTTGTGCGCATCTTTACTTGTAAGGTGTGTTTCTTGCAGGCAGCATATAGATGGATTGTGATTTTTAATCCATTTTGCCACCTTATGTCTTTTGATTGGGGAGTTGAGGCCATTTATATTCAGCGTGATTATTGAGAGATGGGTTTTCATTCCTAACATTTTGAGATTTTATTTCTGTTTGAGGTAGTGTTTGTTCTTTTCCTATTTGTTTGTTTGATGGAAATTATTGATTCTCTGGTTCTGGCATTTGTTTATTATTTCTTCTTTGTAATTAATCTCTTTGAGCATTTTCTCTAGTGCTGCTTTGGAAGACATAAAGTCTTTCAGCTTCTGTTTGTCATGGAAGGTTTTTATTTCTCCATCAAATTTGATAGATATCTTTTCTGGGTAGATAAATCTTGGCTGGAAGTTGTTTTCTTTCAGAGTTTGGAATATGTCGGTCCAGGCCTTCCTGGCTTTCATGACTTAGTTTGGAAGGTAGGAAGTGATTCTTATTGGTTTGCCTCTGAATGTTACTTGCTTTTTTACTCTTGCTGCCTTTAAGATTCTCTTCTTGGCCTCTACATTAGTTAATTTGATTATTATGTGGCGTGGTGAACCTCTTCTCTGATTTTGTCTATTGGGGGTTCTTTGTTTCCTGTATCTGTGTATCGACATCTCTTTCTATGTTTGGAAATTTTTCTAATATTACTTGTCTGAATAGATTATTGATTCCTTTAGTTTCAGCTTCTAATCCTTCTTCTATGCCTAGTATTCTTAGGTTTGCTCTTTTAAGACTGGCTGAGATCTCTTCAATGTCCAATTCATGCTGTTGAATTGTTTTTTCTAATTTATATACTATGTGTTCATTTTTGGAGAGGTCATCTTCTAAGAGTGAGATTCTGTTTTCCACGTGGTCTAGTCTATTGTTGATGGCCTATATTGATGCCTTCATTTCAATTATTGCATCCTTCACTTCCTTCAGAGCTTCTTTTTGATTCCTTTTTAGGGTGTCGGATTCTTTGCTTATTTGATCCTTCAATTCTTTCAGCCTCTTTCTGAATTATTTTCAGAAATTATGTATCATTTCCTCAATTGACGTTCTGAATGGTCCTTCTGGCAATCTTTGCACTTATGAGTTGGCGGGTTCTGTTGTGGATTGTGGGGGCTCATTGTTTCTTTGCTATTCTTCCTTTTAGTGATTTCAGGTTTCTCATGTTTATACCTTTGTTGCTTTTGGTAGCTCTCTCTCTCTCACTCTGTAGGTATCCTATGTCTAATCCCTCTCCCTTTATAGTTTCTTATCCTGGAGGTAGACAGTTGCTACTAGGTGAGCCTTAAAGGTGAATAGCCTTTATTGTATGGTTATTCTCACTTGGTCAGTATAATGTCCATTTGCAGGTCCATTTCTTGGTCTCCTTCAGTGATTGTGACCCTTGCCTGGTGCCTCTCACTACCTGTGCAAGTGACCAGTGCCACTATTGCCCCCTCACTGCAATCGTGGGTCTCCACGTTTTCCACTTGTGCTATCCCTATGTCTTCTCTGTCTACACCTATAGTAGGTGTTACCAGCAGGGGGCCCCCAGGCTTGTGTCTCTCTTTACCTACAGAAGCAGCGGGTGTCGTTTTGCCCCGATTCTGTGCAAACACAGAACTCCAAGTTTTCCACAGAGAGGGCTGGGTTGGCCCAATTTTCCCCAGGTACCACAGCTGTATGTCCTGTGGTGATCCCCGGGGACTCTACAAGGGTGCTACTACCTGCGGCTGCAAGTCTGTCCCACCCAAATGTCGCCAGGGACTGTCTGCTTATCTATGCATCTACCACATCCCACAGCAGTCCCCACTCCAACCTCTGCTGGGGCAATCCGCACCGTCTCAGACCCTGCGAGTCCTTGTGGCTGTGCTGGGTGGTCTCCCCCTGGGGCGGCTCATTGATTTATGGTCTCATTGGGCTCAGCAGCTGCCGCAGGTTCTGATCAGGTCTCTGGGTCCTGGGGACTCTGCTGAGCGTGGATCGAACTGCTGCTCGCCTTTGTCGCTGATGCTCTGCAGTGCTGGTTTTAGAATCGCTCCCTTGCTTCTCTGTTGGTGGCCTGAAGAAGCCGCAATGCGGGTCGCCATTGGTGTGATTTGACCAAGATGGTGCCACTGACGCTTCTACTGATGAAGTAGTTCGGGTCTGTGTCATGCGTGGAGCGAGCCGCTGCTCACCTTCACTGCTCCTATTCTGCAGCTGCTGGATTCACAACAGGTCACTGGCACTTCTATTGGTCTTGTGTGGAAGCCACAATGCTGGTAGCCATTGGTAAAGTCCTGCGAAGATGGCGCCACTGCAGCCGCTGTCGCCGCCACCATTTGGTCTCTTTTGAGTGTGGAGTGAGCCGCTGCTTGCTTTCGTCTCTGCTGACCTGCAGCTGCTGAACTTACAACAGGTCTCTGGCTTCTCTGCTGGTGGCGTGTGGAAGCCGCCATGCTGGTAGCAGCCGGCATGGTCCGGCCAAGATGGCGCCACCACCATTCCTTAGGTAAGGCACTTGGAGCTTTTTACTTTCCTCTGTTTTGTCTTCTGGCTTTGATTCCATCATGTTTGAAACTTTTCGTTGTTTACTTCAAGTTTTTGTTGCTTTTCTTCTCCTGTGGAGAAATTGCTTTCATGGTGATTGAGATCCAAGTCTCAGAGAGATCGTAGTGTGGTATCTCCCTTGGTCACTATCTTGGATCCCTGAATCGGAACATAACTTTGCTATTCTTTTCCAGAATTATAATAAGTTCTTCCAACACTATTAAATGTTGCATTCTTTCCTTACAGTTGTTCATTTGTTTGTTTATTCAGCTTGTTCATTTGTTTGTTGGTGTTGGGGATTGAATCCTGGGACCATGTACATGCTAGAGAAGTGCTCTAACACTGAGCTACATCCCCAGCCTCTCCCCACAATTTTTTGTGGATGGTGCTTGGGATTGAAACTCAGGGAATTCTACCTCTGAGCTACACTCCCAGCCCTATTTTTTATTTTTAAACAGGGTCTCACTATGTTGATGAAGCTGGCTTCAAACCTGCAATCCTCCTCAAGGGTCTCAGCCTCCCAAGTATTGTGTGCACCACTACACCCAGCTCCCCACAGTTATTAAACATTATGTTTATTGGCTACTAAACTCCATATGCCATTAGGCTCATTTCTTTTTTTTTTTTTTTTTGCAGAACTGGGGATTGAACCCAGGGGCGTTCTACCTCCGTGCTACGCCCCCGGCCCTACTTTTTATACTTTAATTTGAAACCGGGTCTCACGAAGTTGCAGAGGGCCTCACTAAGGAGAGAGAGAGAGAGAGAGAGAGAGAGAGCTGAGGCTGGCCACGAACCTGGATCCTCTGGTCTCCGCCTCCCAAAGTACTGGGATTACAAGCATGCACCACCATGCCCGGCCTTGGGCCCATTTCTAGGCTCCATTTTCTCCAGACACTTTCATCTGTTTCTGTTCTAGAAACAGATTTTTTTTAATTAGAATAATTTCACATTATCTTTTGGTATGTTGGCAAGTTACATTAATTATGGTTTTTTACAAAAACTTTAGCCATCTATG
The DNA here is from genome assembly GCA_004027185.1 of Glis glis. Lineage (NCBI taxonomy): Eukaryota > Metazoa > Chordata > Mammalia > Rodentia > Gliridae > Glis > Glis glis. Next base: position 27,268 of record PVJS01022334.1, read on the forward strand.
GAAATTTTTACTACTGCATATTAATTTTATAATTTGTCAACTCCCTAACCTTTCTCCCAAAATTGAGAATTGAATTAATTCAATTGCCCTCAATATAAATTTTCATTTAAAGCTTTTATCATCCTATTCACAGGCAGCAGTTTGTTTTCCCACTTATTTGGGTCCTGTTTTGCATCCTTCCATAAAATTTTATTATATTATTTATGCAGATCTTGCATAAAGCCAGTGTGTTTTAATGTTTGGGTAAGCTTTTCATATCCCTAACTTCTTCATATGGGAAGAAATCCTATTGATTTGAACACCTACATTGAGATATGCAATGATTTGAGAGAAAATCCTTTCACTATTTCTTGACTTCCTATTCTAGATTTTTATCCTAACTTTGCTAAGTAATTGAATTTGTTTAAAAAAAAGGTATCTATTCTTTATATTACTCTTTCTGATCTGGAAAATAACTTTTTTCACCAGACTTATATATGCATATTCATAGTCATTAAGCTATAGTATTTTAATTTATATCTGTGTCAATTAACAGCTATAAATTTTAGAGGAGACTATCAAAAGCAAAAGAATAAAGAAAACAAAACCAAAAATTAACTGGCAACAAACAAGCAACCTCTCAGTGGTTAATCTCCATTACCCTAGAGTCAGAAGCCAAGGATTTGTTTACTGTTGAACTTCAATTCTCTTTACTCACTGGAGGACATTCATTCCTCGGATTTCCACCTTTCCCTTTAGTCTATCTTCCAAGTGGAAGGAAAATAATTCTTCACTTTTACTCACCAGTAACAACCCCGAGGGACATAAAATTACATTGAAAGTGCAAACAGCCACCCCCATCCTGAAATTTCATTACTGAGGTCCAGCACTTAACACATTAACTCAGTAAATAAAAATGATGCAATTTAAGTCAATTAAAAATGCCAGGAAATATCTTCAGGTTTGTCAAATACATACATACATACACACATATATGATATATTAAATACACATATTTAAAAGAAAAACACATGCATGTATATCACATATATGCAAAACCACAGCTACATAAATTTCTTGATTTTGATGTTGAAAATAACATGTCAAATTCAGATACATTCAAAATGGGACCCAAAATAGTCATTCAAAGATACATCACAGAAATCAGTAGTTTTTCTATAAACTATATTAAAACTGTTTCTAAATCTTCATTTCTAAAATAAAATAAATAAGAACAAATACAAAATCAACAGTATCTCCTCTGGAATTAATAGCACCTACATTTGTCTATCCCTTTATCTGGATTTATTTTTCTTTCCATTGGTACCTATCATTACCTGAATAGAATTATTTATTTACTCCCACATCTTCAACTAAAATATGAACTTCCCTGAAGGCAGAGAACATCTTGTTGTGGTAGTGGTTGTCATGGTGGTTGTTTGCCACTGCATCCTAGGGACTAGGGCAGTGCCTGGCACTTAGAGGGACCTCAGTAGATATCTATTGAATGAGGGACCTCAGTAGATATCTCAGTAGATATCTATTGAATGAATTATTCAATGAATTATTCATATGAGCATAGAAATGAAGTACAACCAAATAACATTTTAAAAATATAAGTGAAAAAATTATTTTTTAGATATGAGTCCTCTATCAGAGTACTGAGTAGCTGGCAAAAATCTTCTCCCATTCTGTCGGCTCTCTGTTGAGGTTCTTGATTGTTTCCTTTGCTGCACAAAAACTCTTTAGTTTAATGCAGTCCCATGTATTAATCCTCATTTTAGTTTCCTGTGCCTTTGGGGTCTTGTTGAGGAAGTCTTTACCTGTGCCTATGTGTTGAAGTGTTGGGCCTATGCCCTTTTTGAGTAGCTGCAAGGTCTCTGGTCTGATTTCTAGGTCTTTGATCCATCTGGAGTTGACTCTAGTGCAGGGTGAGAAAGTGGGGTTTATTTCTATTTTTCTGCATATGGTCAGCCAGTTTTGCCAGCACCATTTGTTGAAGAGGCTATCCTTTTACCAGTGGTTGTTTTTAGCCCCATTGTCAAAAATCAATTGGCTGTAGGTGTGTGGGTTTGTTTCGGAGTCTTCTATTCTGCTCCATAGGTCTATGTGTCTGCTTTTCTGCCAATACCATGCTGTTTTTATTACTATGGCTTTGTAGTATAGTTTGAAGTCAGGTATTGTGATGCCTCCTGAATGGTTCTTGTTGCTGAGAACTACTTTGGCTATTCTGGTTTTTTTGTTATTCCAAATGAATTTATGGACAGATTTTTCTATGTCAGTGAAGAATGACTTTGGTAATTTAATGGGTATTGCATTGAATCTGGAGAGCACTTTTGGGAAAATGGCCATTTTGATGACATTTATTCTGCCTATCCAAGAGCATGAGAGATCTTTCCATATTCTAAGATCTTCTTCAATTTCTTTTTTCAATGTTTTGTAGTTTTCCTTGTAGAGGTCTTTTACTTCCTTGGTTAGGTTTATTCCCAAGTATTTTATTGTTTTGGGGGATATCATGAGAAAACAAATAACCCAATCAAAAAATGGGCAAGTGAACTGAATAGACACTTTACAGAAGAAGAAATACAAATGGCCCATAAATGTATGAAAAAATGTTCAACATCATTAGCAATCAGAGAGATGCAAATCAAAACTACCCTGAGATTTCACCTAACCCCAATTAGAATGGCAATCATTAAAAACACAAACAACAACAAATGCTGGTGAGGATGTGGAGAAGCAGGAACTCTAATACACTGTTGGTGGGATTGCAAATTAGTGCAACTGCTTTGGAAAACAGTGTGGAGGATCCTCAGAAGAATGGGAATAAACCTATCGTATGACCCAGCAATACCACTTCTAGGCATCTACCCCAAAGAACTAAAACCCAACTACCAGACTAATGCATGTGTATCTATGTTTATAGCAGCACAATTCACAATTGCCAAACTTTGGAACCAGCCAAGGTGTCCATCAACAGATGAATGGATCACAAAACTATGGGATATGTACATAATGGAATTTTACGCAGCCACAAAGAAGAACAAGATAACATCATTTTCAGGGAAATGGAGAGAACTAGAGAACATCATGCTAAGTGACATTAGTAAGTCACTAAGAGTAAAAAATCGGATGTTCCCCCTAATCTGTGGGAGCTAGATAGAATGGGACTTAGAAGGGACTTAGAAGGGAAAAAGAAGAAATCTTTAGATGGACAAAGAAGGTGACCTAACTGAGGGAGTTGGGAGGGGGGTGGAGGGAAACACACTATAGCACATGATGTACATACACAAACCTATAAGACTCAATCACTATCCGGAGCATGAAAGGGAGGGAAGGGGGAGGGAATAGGGTGGGATTGAAGGGAGGGCTAAATGTGCAATGTGTGCATGT
>PVJS01022335.1:0-30633 GCA_004027185.1 Glis glis
AAAAAAAAAAAAAAAAAAAGAAAAAAAAAAGAAATGGGGACTTGAGTAATCCCAATACTTGGGAGGCAGAGACCGGAGGATCCGGGTTCGAGGCCAGCCTCAGCTATTTAGTGAGGTCCTCCGCAACTTCCTGAGACCCGGTTTCAAAATAAAGGATAAAAAATAGGGCCGGGGGTGTAGCGCTGAGGTAGAATGCCCCTGCGTTCAATCCCTGGTACCGCAAAAAAAATAAATAAATAAAAATAAAAAAAATAAAAAGGAATGGGGACTTGATCTGGGAGATGCGAGGAGGGGCTGGGGCCGGCGGAGGAGGCAGTGCAAGCAGGCTGGTGGCCAAATAATCCCAGTGCATCCTGGGCGTGGCAGGGAGGTGTGGGGGACCCGTGCAAAGCCGTGTGCGCAGGTGTATTTGCCAGGTGATGTTTAATGGCGTTTGGAGGCGAAGGTAAGGTTAGGGATGGCTTAGCAGCTACCCCCTCCTGACCTCGCTGGTAGGATCTAAGGAAAAGCAGGTGTCAGGGGTGGTGGTCAGCGGGTGCGAGAGCCTTTGGGGGACACGTTGTCACTTGCTCATGGGTGTGACAGTGACTCTTGGTTGTTGACTGGGTTGAGAGACACGTAGGAGATTGGTCAAAGCAGACTCCTGGGTGTGTGTGTGTCTGTGAGCGTGTTCCCAGAGACCATTATTAGCCTATGGGGTAGGGAGTAGGGAACCGAGCAGGGAGACCCTCTCTGAACGTGGCCTGCAGCGACCAACAGGATGGGGCCTGGCTGGAGCAAAATGTGGGAGAAGGTGGAAGATCACGCATGCGCAGGGCAATCTCCACGAGCAGCTGTTGGTGCACGCGGGTGTCTTTCTCATCCAGTGCATGAGTATGCGCAGTCTTCCTGGACAGCCACAAGCGCAGGCCGGAGTCTTTGAGAGCAACAGCAAGGCCAGGCAGAATCTTCCTGAGCTGTTACGTGCCCACGTGGCACCTTCCTGAGCATGCGCATGCGTAGGTGGAGTCGTCCTAAGCACGCGCATGCGTAGGTGGAGTCGTCCTAAGCACGCGCATGCGCAGTTGGAATCAGACTGAGCATGCGCATGCGCAGGTGGGAAGCTCCCTGAGCATGCGCATGCACAGGTGGGAATCTTCCTGAGCAGCCACGGGCAGAAGCAGGAGTCTCCCTGAGCAACTGCTTGCACGTCTCCGTGCACAGCTGCATTCGCAGATAGGAGTCTCTGCAAGAGAGCTCCTGGGCAGGCAGAATCTTCCTGAGCGGTTGCGTGCGCGCAGGTGGAATCTTCCTGAGCATGCGCATGCGAAGTTTCAATCACCCCTGAGCATCGGCATGTGCAGGTGGGACTCTCCCTGAGCATGCGCATGAGCAGGTGGGAAATCTCCCAGAGCATCCGTATGCGCAAGTGCGAATCTCCCAGAGCATCCGCATGCGCAGGTGGGAATTTCCCTGAGCATGCGCATGCGCAGGTGGGAAAAGCTCCCTGAGCATGCGCATGCGCAGGTGGGAAAAGCTCCCTGAGCATGCGCATGCGCAGGTGGGAATCTTCCTGATCAGCTACGGGCAGAAGCAGGAGTCTTCCTGAGCAACTGCTTGCACGTCTCCGTGCACAGCTGCATTCGCAGATAGGAGTCTCTGCAAGAGAGCTCATGGGCAGGCAGGAGTCTTCCTGAGCGGCCGCATGCACAGGCAATTTTTAAATATTTATTTTTTGGTGGTAATGTAGATTGAACCTGGGGCGGTTTACTTCTGAGCTATACCCACAATCCTATTTATCTTTTATTTTGAAACAGGATCTCTCTAAGTTGCTGAGGCTGGCCTCGAACCTGCGGTCCTTCTATCTCAGCCACCAAAATACTGAGATTACAGGCGTGGGACACCATGCCTAGTGTGGAGTGTTTCTGAGCGGCCGCATTCACAGGCGGGAGTCTTGTTGAATGGCCACATGCCCAGGCGGGCATCTACCTGAGCAGGTGGGATTCTTGTTTTCTTATTTTACTTTTTTAATTGTGGAGCTCTATCTCTGCTCTATGCTCCCACCCTTTGTATTTTTGATTTTGAAAGAGGGTCTTGCTAAATTGCTGAGGTTTGCCCTGGAATTTGCGACCCTCTTTGTCTCAGCCTCTTAAGTACCGGGATTACAGGTGTGCCCAAAATGCCCAGTGTGGGCATTTTCTTGCGCCTATACATGCATAGGAGCCATATGCCTAAGCAGGAGTCTACCCGAGTGGCCAATACTCAAGAAGGAAGCTCCTTGAGCAGACACGTGCAAATAGGGAGTCTTTTTGAGCAAGCACATGTGCAGTTGGGAGTCCTTTTGAGCATGCACATGCGCAGGAAGGAGTCTCCTAGAGGAGCACGCGAAGTCGGGAGTCTGTGAGCCAACACATGCGCAGTCCGCAGCATCCGCGAGCGCGTATATGCGCAGTAGGGACTCCTTCTGAGAGGCCACATGTGTGCAGGTGGGATTCTTCTTGAGGGCCCACGTGCACAGGAGTGTTTGTTTTTGTGGTACTGTGGAGTGAACAGCAGGGTCGTTCTACCTCTAAGCTACACCCGCAGCCCTATTTTATTTTGAAACAGTCTCCCTAAGTTGCTGAAGAACTTGCTAGGTTGCTGAGGGTGGCCTGGAACCTGCAAAACTCCTGTCTCAGCCTCCTAAGTACTGGGATTACAGAGTACACCACCATTCCCAGGGAGGGCATAGTCTTGAGCCAGGGCATGCATATGTGCAGCTTTTTGAGTCGCTGCAGGTGCAGGAGGGAGTCTCTATGAGCAGCTGTAGGCACAGACAGGAGTCTCTGGATGAGCCATGTGTATTTCCGTGAGCAGATACGTGGACAGTTGGGAGGCGCCTTGAGCCAGCGCATGCGCAGTGGGGAATCTGCATGACTACACCCATGCCCAATCGGGACTCTGTGACCAGATGCGCATGCGCAGTGCTGAATCTCCATGAGCAGGCCCCTGCCAATCAGGAGAGACTCTCTGAATGGATGCGCATGCCCAGTGCGGAATCTCCATGAGTAGGCCCCTGCCAATCAGGAGAGACTCTCTGAATGGATACGCATGCCCAGTGCGGAATCTCTATGAGTACACCCATGCCCAATCAGGACTCTGTGAATGGATGCGCATGCGCAATGGGGAATCTCCACGAGTAGACCCATACCTGTCAGGAGAGACTAACGTGTTAGCATTCATAGTCGGGAGCAGCCTTAAGTGTGCGCATGCGCAGTGGGAGACATTATTTCTGAGCAGGAAAAAGTTCTCTATAGTGGGCGCTTGCGCAGGTGGTAGTCTCAATGAGAGGCCGTATGTGCAGGTGGAAGCTTTCTCAAGTGGCTGCATGCCCAGGAAAGATTTTTAGTGTGTGTGTGTGTGTGTGTGTGTGTGTGTGTTTTATTGGGGGTACAGTGGCTTGAACCCAGGGAAGTTTTACCTCTGAGCTACATCTGCAGCCCTATTTTGATTTTTTATTTTGAAACAGTCTCACTAAGTTGCTGGGAGAATCATTAGATTACTGAGGTTGTCCTGGAATCTGCACTACGTCTCAGCCTCCTAAATACTGGGATTACAGGCATATGCCACCACGCCCACTGAGGCGGATTCTTGAGCTAGGGTAAACATATGCTCAGTCTTTGTGAGCGACACCATGTGCTGGAGGGACTGACTTTGATTGGCTGCATGAGCATCAACAGCTGTGAGTCTCCATGAGCAGACTCATGCGCAGTGGAGAGTTTCCGTGCTTGAGCAGGTCCCTGCCCAGGCCACAGTTTGAGCTGGCACATGCGCAGTTGGGAGTCTTCTTGAGCAAGCCAATGCCCAGTTGGGAGTCTCTGTGACCTGGCGCATCCGCAGTCGGGAGTCTGTTTTATATATATACTTTTATTTGGTGCATTGTAATTATACATCATACTGAGTAATTATACATCATAGGAACATACATCATACCTCAGTGATAGGAACATCCCAGAACACATCTCTTGGATTACTTCCCTCTATGTCTCACCCTCTTCCCTCCCCCTCTCCATACATGTCTTTGAGATTGGAATTGGTAATTTTATATAGATATGTAGCATTATTTCAACTGACACATTCTTCAAATCTCTGTCCCCCCCCTTCCCCAAATCCTCTTTATCATTTCGTTGGCATCTGGATTTTCTTGTTGTTGATCTCAATTTTCAGTCCATTATTATTTAAAAGGATGCAAGAAATTATATTGATTTTTTTTTTTTGCGGTACTGGGGATTGAACCCAGGAGCATTCTGCCTCCGAGCTCCAATCTCAGCCCTATTTTTGTTCTTTATTTTGAAACAGGGTCTCACTAAGTTGTGGAGGGCCTCACTAAGTAGCTGAGGCTGGCCGTGAACCCGGATCCTCCGGTCTCAGCCTCCCAAGTACTGGGATGACAAGCGTGTGCCACCACACCTGGCTTATATTGATTTTTTTTTAATTTGCTGGTGCTTGTTTTGTAGCCTAGAATATGGTCTATTTTAGAGAAACGTTCATGAGCAGCTGAGAAGAATGTGTATTTAGCTGGTTTGGGATGGAATATTCTGTACATGTCTGTTAGATCTAATTGGTTTATAGTATTCCTTAGGTCTGAAGTGTCTTTACTTGTCTTTTGTCGGGAAGACACATCTAATGGTGTGAGAGGTGTGTTGAAGTCTCCTACGATTATTGTGTTGGGGTTCATCTGGGTCTTCAAGTCAAGAAGTGTTTGTTTTATATAGGTAGGTGCACCAATATCAGTGGTATAAATATTTACTATGGTTATGTCTTCATTTTGGATGGTTTCTTTTGTCAGTAAGACATATCCCCCTTTGTCTCTTCTGATACATTTTGACTTAAATTCTGCTTTGACAGATATGAGGGTAGATACCCCTGCTGCTTTTGGTCTCCATTTGCATAGACTATCTTTTTCCATCCCCCTTTTTCTGTGTGTGTGTGGTACTGGGGATTGAACCCAGGGGCATTCTATTTCTGAGCTACACCCCAGTCTGATTTTTTATTCTTTATTTTGAAACAGGGTCTCACTAAGTTGCAGAGGGCCTCACTAAGTAGCTGAGGCTGGCTGAGAACCTGTGATCCTCTGGTTTCAGCCTCCCAAGTACTGGGATTACAAGTGTGCACCTCCACGCCTGTCTTTTTTCCATCCCTTTACCTTCAGTTTATGGATATCCTTGCCTATAAAATGTGTTTCTTGCAGGCAGCAAATAGTTGGATTATGAGTTTTAATCCAATTTGTCAGTCTATGTCTTTTAACTGGTGAGTTGAGACCATTGACATTCAGTGTTGTTATAGAGAGATGACTTATTTCCTGTCATTTGGGGTTATAATTTCTGTTTGAAACAATATTAGTACTCCTTTCTTGGTTGTTTATTTGATGGTATTCATCCCTTCTCTGGTTCGATGTATTTATTTCATTTCTACTTTGTGGTTCATTGAGTGTTTTCTTGAGCGCTGGTTTGGTCATCAGGAATTCTTTTAGCTTCTGCTTATCTTGGAAGGTTTTTATTTCTCCATCAATTTTGAAGGATACCTTTGTTGGATAAAGCAATTTTGATTGGAATTTGTTGTCTCTAAGGGCTTGAAGTGCATCACTCCATGCCCTCCTGGCTTTTAGAATTTGGGTTGAGAAATTTGGAATAATTCCTATTGTTTTTACCTCTGAATGTCACCTGGCCTTTTGTTTTTAATGCATTTATGATTCTCTCCTTAGCCTCTATGTTACATATTTTAATTATAATGTGGAATGAAGATGATCTTTGATCTTGTCTAATTGGGGTTTGAATGTCTAGTACACACAAATGTCCATATCATTATTCAAGTTTGGGAATTTTCTAATATTTCTCTGAAGAGATTCTTAATTCCCTTGGTTTGTGCCTCTATACCTTCTTCAGTGCCAATTACTGTTAAGTTAGGACGTTTGTTATTATTCCACATTTCTTGAATGCTCTGGTCCTGCTGTTGTATTGTCTTTTGTATATTCTTAACTGACTGTTCAGTTTTGAATGCACTGTCTTCTAACGGTGAGAGTCTGTTTTTCGTGTGGTCTAGTCCATTGGTGATAGCTTCAGTTGAATTGTTTATTGGTTCTTTCAGCTCATTCAGGTTTTTTGTTATTTCTTTATTGCCATGGTCTTTCATATCCAGAATATTCCGATTTCATTCTGAGGATCTTTGATTGTATTGAAAATCAAAATTCTGAATTCTCTATCTGGTGTCTTCTGCAACTCTGTATCAGTGACCTCTATTGTTACCGGGTTGCGAGATTCATTGTAGTCCTGGTGGACTTTCCTCCTATATTTTCAGGGTTCTTAGTTTTGCAGCTGTGTTTTGTTGGTCCCCGCTTTCTCTTTTTGCTAGTGTATTCTGTGTAGTAGTCATCTTGTTATTGTGATTACAAAGGTGGGGTATGAATAGGTCTCTGAGTACCTGCTTCTTATAACCCAGCATTTAAACTCAGCCCTCAATACCTCCTTAAGTGGGTATATAACCTGGAAGTTCTGAGATTTGGTTGTGTCCTCTTTGCCTGGTTACCTCCTCGTGGCTGCCTTTTGGGCTGGGCAGGAATTGTTGTCTATTTGGGTAGATCATCAATTTGTCTGTTTTGTTGATGCTGGGAATGCTGTCTAGCACTCCCTCCATATTTGGACTTCCCTTCAATTTGTGGGGAGTTGCTCCCTGTTGGTATACTGGGGGTGAATAGGTGGGATTTGATGGATTATCATCCAGCCTGTTCAGACTAGCAGTGGTGTATATATTTTTCAGAGTCCTGCCTTTGGAATTAAAAGTTCTCACTCCAGGTTTGGACATTTATTTCCTGGCAGACACTCAATTGCATTTTGAAATGAGAGGGAGGAAGAAGGTAGGAGAATAGCGACCATCCAAAACAGAAAAGTCAGATGGGGAAAGCAACAATGACTATGGCGACATCAATAACAAAACACACCCTTGAGAAGAGAAGAGGGTAAAAAAGGGGAAAGCAAAAAGTGAAAAATCCAGCTAGAAAAAAAATGCAGCCTAACCCATACACAGACACATCCACACGAAGGAAAAGCAAAATTAAAGAGATGACACCCCAAACAAAACAAAAAAACAGCCGGGCGTGGTGGTGCACGCTTGTAATCCCAGTACTTGGGAGGCTGAGACCGGAGGATTCAGGTTCATGGCCAGCCTCAGCTACTTAGTGAGGCCCTCCGCAACTTAGTGAGACCCTGTTTCAAAATAAAGACTAAAAAATAGGGCCAGAGGGGTAGCTCAGAAGTAGAATGCCCCTGGGTTCAATCCCCAGTAAAACAAAACAAAAACAAAAACAGGTCAGCAAAAATCACAAGACAAAACCAAACCAAACAAAGTAAAAATAAATAAAAGTAAAAATTTAAAAAAGGGAAACAGAAAACAAAAACAAAAAGAAAAACCAAGAGTAATAGCCAAACTATAACCACAACGATGATACAGAAATAATAATAAAAAACAAAGAAAAAGGAAATAAGAAGAAGAACGAAACTCCCAAAATAACAATTTTTTTTCCACTTTGAATCAGGACTTGGTCTTGTTTGTAGTGAAGGTTCAGGAAGGAGTCTTCGATTGCTCTAAATGATTACTGTGGGCTTCTGTTGCCTGCGTGGTATAGTCTGTTTCCTTTACTCTTTAGCAAGCTGGACCTGAGAGGGTCAAGGTGAGCTCATTTGAGTCTTTTCTCAGCTCCTCTCTGGTTCAGTTTAAGATTTGCAGAGCCGAGCGTGGTGGCGCACGCTTGTAATCCCAGTACTTGGGAGGCTGAGACAGGAAGGTCAGGGTTCACGGCCAGCCTCAGCTACTTAGTGAGACCCTCTGCAACTTAGGGAGACCATGTTTCAAAATAAAGAATAAAAACATAGGGCTGGGGTGTAGCCCAGAGGTAGAATGCCCCTGGGTTCCATCCCCAGTACCGCAAAAAAAAAAAAAAAGAAAAAGAAAAAGATTCGCGGAGTCTATTGTGGGTCAGGGAGCTTTGCTGCTGACTTATTGGGTGGGGGAGGGAAAGGCCCTCTCCCTACCCGCAGCCCCCATGGTCCTGGTGGCGTGGCCTGAGACCCTTGTGTCCTGTGCTTATGGTTATCAGGCTCCACTTCCCTTGTGCTGTGTCGGGGGGTGGGGACGGTGCTAGTGAGAGGTCCTGAAGTTGCTTCTTGGTCCGCGGGGACCCTGCTGGTCCACTTTGGCGCTGGATGTAGTTCTATCATTGGGCCCCACTTGTGTAGTGGCCCTCAGGCTAGCCACAGCCTGAGTTGACACCCTTGTAGCTTGGGACCGTGCTGCTGCCACTGGGTCTATGTGGGGTGGGGGGAGCTATTCTGCTCTGCTGGGAATGCCCGCAGGCGGTTCCTGCTCGCTGGTACCCCTCGATCTGCGGTCCTGCCACTGGCGCTGCCCTCACTCTGTGGAGACCTGAGGGCCCTCTTTTTCCTGTGGGTACCGGTGGTCTTGGGGTCCGTGCAGTAGCTGCTGATGCTGCCCGCTCCTCAAGGGAACTGGGGTTCACCCTGTTGCACTCCAAGGCCCGCACGGGCTGTTGGAGCTGATTCTGTCTGGGGGGCTGGGCAGTGCTGGTGGGAAAGCTTGCTTGCATGGGCTAGCTGCTGCCGGTGCTTTGGGGTTTCCCCTGGCTACCCATGCTGTTCCCACGCTAGTTCTTGGGGCGCTCCCTGGCCTGAGCGGTCTGCTGATAGTGACTCCATGGCTGTGGCTAGGCCGTGCCAGTGGGGATGTCTCCCAGCACCAGCTCCCAGCGGCTTGGGCTATTTAATAATTCTATAATTGTTATTCCTGGCTTGACTTGCTTACCTTGGAAAGAATAGGAGAAATTTCTTTTTTTTTTTTTTTTTGGCGGTACCGGGGATGGAACCCAGGGGCATTCTACCTCCGAGCTACACCCCCAGCCCTATTTTTATTCTTTATTTTGAAACAGGGTCTCACTAACTTGTGGAGGGCCTCACTAAGTAGCTGAGGCTGGCCGCGAACCCGGATCCTCCGGTCTCAGCCTCCCAAGGACTGGGATTACAAGCGTGCGCCCCTACACCCGGCTTGGGGAAATTTCTTTAGATCGATTTTCTGTTTGTTTTTTGTTTTTGCGGTACTGGGGATTGAACCCATCGGCATTCTACCTCCAAGCTACACCCAACCCAGGCCTATTTTATTTTTATTTTGGAAACAGGGTCTCACTAGGTTGATGAGAGTCTCACTACTTGCTGAGGCTGGCCCCGAACCTGCCATCCTCCTGTCTCAGCCTCCCAAGGACTGGGGGTACAAACGTGCGCCCCCATGCCCGGCTAGATTGTTTTTCTTACAGAGTTTCCGTGCTTTGCATTTCTCCTCTATGCCATCTTGAAACCCCTCTCAGTTGGGAGTCTTTTTGACTGGGCTCATGTGCAGTTGGAGGGCACATTGAGCCCACGCATGCGCAGTCAGGAGGCTGCTTGACTGGTACATGTGTGGTCTGGAGTCTGCATAATCACACAGCTGCAGATGGGAGTCTCTGAGCTAGCGCATGCGCAATCAGAAGACTGTTTGGGAAATTGTGCAGGAGGGAGTCTCTAGAGTGGCCGCATGTGCAGGCAGGAGTCTTTTTTTTTTTTTTTTGCGATACCGGGGATTGAACCCAGGGATGTTCTACCTCCATGCTACACCCCTGGCCCCATTTTTATACTTCATTTTGAAACCGGGTCTCATGAAGTTGCGGAGGGCCTCACTAAGTAGCTGAGGCTGGCCGCGAACCCGGATCCTCCGGTCTAGGTGGGAGTCTTTAAGAGCCGCCGCACAGGTGGGAATCTTCTTGAGCGCTCCATGGGAAGGCAAGAATTTTTATCTTGTGGTACTCTTGAGTTGAACCCAGGGTACTTGTACCTCTGAGCTACAACCATAGCCCTATATTTCTTTTTATTTTGACACAGTCTCACTAAGTTGCCGAGGGGCTCACTGGGTTTCTGAGGTTGGTCTGGAACAGGAGATACTCTTGTCTCAAACTCCTGCAGTGTGGGATTACAGGTGTGCGTGCCACAGGGCACATGCTCACTCGGGAGACACCACGAGTGGGCAGATAGGCAGGAGGGCATCTGCTTGAGGGGCCGCGTGTGCAGGTAGGAGTTTCCATGAGTCCCCGCATGCTTGGGTGGGAAAATTCTTGGGTGGCCGCAAGCGATCTGGGTACTGTGAGGTCTGACTGTGAGGTCTGGCCAGGAGGTCATGCCAGAGGAGGGCTGAGAACAAAGGACTGAAGAAAGAGAAACGCCCCCTGACCATTGTCCTGCCCTGAGATGACCCGGCCAGTAGCACATCAACCAGTGGCTTATATGACTACTCCTGTACCCTCCCTTCCTTGCCCCATAAAAAGCCCCGAGCCTGTAAGGACGCGGGCTTCTGACTCTCGTGGGCTCTCTCCCCGGTCAGATGTCTCCTTCCTGGTTTTATTCCTAACTAAAGCCTGTTCCTTGCTGTCGGGCTGTGTGTTCTTTGCCCCCATAGACCCCAACATTATGGTGCCAAAAATCCGGGATGGAGATGGCGGTCGAATCTTTCCTGTGACCTGATCCGGAGAGATTTTTGGCTGGCCACTCTCCAACGGACTAGTCCAATAAGTGTATTCAGGAGAATTTTTTTGTTTTGTTTTGTACTCTGCATCGAACACAGGGTTATTTCACATCTGAGCTACACAGGTAGCCCTCTTTGATTGTGAGGGTCTCACTAAGTTGCCAAGGTACTCGCTAAGTTGCTGACGCTGGCCTGGAACTGGGATCCTCCTGTCTCAGTCTCTTAGTACTGGGATTGCAGGCGTGTGGCGCCACACCCAGCCAGGGTGGAGTCTTTCTTCAGGGAATGCAAATACACAGTCCTTGTGAGCTGCCACAGGTGCATTGTGGAGTCTCCTTGAGCCAAATGTGCGCAGTCGGGAGTTTGCTGGAGCTGCGCATGTGCAGTTATGAGATTCTTGAGTAACTGAATGCACAAAACAGAGTCCTCTTGAGGAGGGCACGACCTGGTGGGACTTTCCAGGTGCCACCACATGAGCAGGTGGGAGAATTCTTAAATACCCAGAAGGATATACATGAATTTTTTGTTAAGTGTGTGTGTGTGTGTGTGTGTGTGTGTGTGTGTGTTACTGTGCATTGAACAAAGGGTCATTTTACCTCTGAGCCACACCTGCAGCCCTAGGTAATTGCTAGGTCTCTGAGGCTGGTCTGGAACCTACAATACTCCTGTCTCAGCCTCCTAAGAACTGAGATTACAGGCGTGCACCGGAGGCACATGCACAATCGGGCGTCTCCTTGGATGTACGCATGCACAGTCGGGAGACTGTTGATCGGGAAAATGCGGAGGCAGGAGTTCTCCTGATGGGTCTAAATGCTGGCGTTACAAGCGTGGGCCACCATGCCCAGTGAAGGTATATTCTTGTGTGTCAGGGCACGCATGTGCGCAGTCTTTGTGATTGGATGCAGGTGCATTCTGGAGTTTTTTGAGCCAGTACCGGCACAGTCAGAACTCTCCGTGAGCAGGTGCCTGTGCAATTGGGAGTCTCCTTGAATGGCCGTAGGTGCAGCCAGGTGTCTCCCTTGGTGGCCCATGCAAGTCAGGAGTCTCTCTGAATGTGCACATGCGCTGTAGGCAGGCTCCTTCAGTGGGCGCATGCTCAGTCTGGAGATCTTTTGAGTGGGCGAGTGCATAGGTGGGTGTCCTCCTAAGGGGCAGCATGTGCAGGTAAGAGTCTCCACGGGCTGCCCCATGCACCGGTGGGAAGATTTTTGAATGACTGCAGGCATATTCAAGTGTGTGTGTGTGTGTGTGTGTGTGTGTGTGTTACTCTGCATTGAACACAGGGTTGTCTTACCTCTGAGCTACACTTGCAGCCCTATTTTATTTTTTATTTTGGAACAGGGTCTTCCTAAGTTGCTGAGGGACTTGCTAAGTTGCCGAGGTTGGCCTGGAACCTGTGATTCACCTGTCTCAGCCTAAGTACTGGGATTACAGGTGTGTGCCACCATTTCCAGTGAGCGTGTATTCTTGAGCCAGGGCATGCATATGCCAAGTCTTCGTGAGCGGTAGCAGGCACATTCTGGAATCTTCTGGAGCTAATGCATACCCACTCAGGAGCCTCCCTGAGAGGGCACATGCGCAGTCAGGAGGCTCCTTGAGCCCAGGCATGCGCACTTGGTAGTCTCCATGACCAGGCCCATACCCAGAGTTTCTGTGAATGGCACATGAGCTGTCTGGGTTGAACACAGGGTCTTTAAACCTCTGAGTTACATGTGTAGCCCTATTTTATTTTTTATTTTGAAAGAGCGTCTCACTAAGTTACCGAGGTACTTGCAAAGTTGCTGAGGCTGCCCTGAACCTGCGATACTCGTCTCAGCCTCTCAAGTACTGGGATTACAGGCATGCACCATTGCACCTGGCTACTTCATTTATTTTGAAACAGGGTCTCACTCAGTTGCTGAGGGACTTGCTAAATTGCTGAGGCTGGCCTGGAACTAGCGATATTGCTGCCTCCGTTTCTTAGTACTGGGATTACCGGCCTGCACCACCCTGTCCAGTAAAGGTGTATTCTTGAGCCAGGGCATGCATATGTGCAGTCTTTGTGAGCAGCTGCAGGTGCAGGAGGGAGTCTGTGAGCAGGCCCATGCCTAGTCGGGAGTCTCCATGAGCAGGTACCTGTGCAGACTGGAGGTGCCTTGAGTTGGCGCATGCGCGATCTGGAGGGGTTTTTTTTTTTGGATCAGGCGTGTGAGCAGGCAGGGAGTCTTCCTGAGTAGGCGCATATGCAGGCTGGAGTCTTCTTGACTGGCCAAATGCGCGGGAGGGAACATCTGAGCAGCCACTTGTGCAGGCGTCCTGGCACAGTCTCCGTAAGTGGCCGCATGTGCAATGCGGTGTCTCCTTGAGCAGGCTCATGCGCAGTTGGGAGTCCTTTTTTTTTTTTTTTTTTTTTTGAGCAGGCGCATGTGCAGTTGGGAGTGTTTTTTTTTTTTGAGAAGGCGCATGCGCATTTGGGAGGGTTTTTATAGCGAGCGCATGCGCAGTTAGGATTTTTTTTTTTAAAAAAGCAGGCGCATGCGCGGTTATTTTTTTTTGAGCATGTGCAATCGGGAGTCTTTTTTGGGCAGGCGCATGCGCAACTGGGAGTCTTTTTTTGAGCGGGCGCATGCGCAGTTGGGAGGGGGGAAGGTTGCGCATGCGCAGTTGGGAGTCTGAGCAAGCGCAGGCAGGTCTGTCTTCCCGAGCAGCCGCATGCCAAGGCCTGAGTCCCTGGGAGCGGTCACGTGCACAGTCTCCTGAGGGGACGCATGCGCAGTCGGGAGTATTTTTGATTGGGCTCCTGCGCAAGTGGGAACCTTCCTGACTGGCTGCATGCGCGGGCGGGAGTCTGAGCGCTACCGCAGGGGTAGGTGGGAGATTTTTTTTTTTTTAATTGTGGTACTGGGGGATTGAAACCAGGGGTTTTCTGCTTTTGAGCTATGCCCAGATCCCATTCTGTTTTGAAACATGGTCTTCCTAAATTGCTCGCCAGGCTGCTGAGGCTTTCCTGGAACTTGCGATCTTCCTGCCTCAGCCTCCTGAGGACTGGGATCACAGGTGTGGCCGCCGTGCCTAGTGCACGCGTCTTGAGCTGGCGTATGCATATGCTCAATCTTAGCAGAGGCTGCAGGCCCCCCGTGGGAGTTTACCTGAGTGGGCGCAGGCGCAGGCGGGATTGTTCTTGAGCGGCCTTGTTTGCAGGTGCGGGTCTTTGTGAGCAGACGGGGGCGCAATCAGGAGTCTTCCAGAGCAGTCACATATGCAGACGGAGTTTTCTGCCTGTCCGCATGCACAGGTAGGAGTCTTCCTCAACAGACAGATTATTTAGCCCACCGCCGACTCCAGATCCTTCGTCCTTTTGTCATGGGGAGACATGCTAATTCTGAGGGGTCCTTGGCTTCCTTGATAAAGAAAAATTTCAACACGTGCCATCAGAAAAAGGCAAAGGTTTTAATTAACTTAAAAAGGTGGGGATTCAGGTTGGGGATCATCTAAGAAAGGTGGGGATACAGGTTGGGGGTCATCTAAGAAAGGGAGAGCGAGTCTACCTGTGCACATCCATCTATCCAGGTGAGCAAGAGAGCGTCTGCATGCTTTCGCAGTTCTTTTATAGGAGGGGGCAGGTAGGGTCGCACAGGAGAGGGCAGGACTTCCTCTTAGTCCCGTTTCCCTGGCAACAGATAGGAAGTGGGGTCTGGTCTTTGTCCTCTTTACCCACCCTATTTACATTAAGAATCTCAGCTGTGGAGAGGAGCCATTGTTATTCAATACCTCATTAAGGCTTCTGCCTGCCTGAACACACCCTATAGGGTGGAGTTAGATTATGAACTTTAAAATTTTTAAATCTCTATTTTCCCCATGTATCCTTTCTGCCTAATATTTCTATCTTTTCTATTCTACCTCATCACTCTGACCATGTTCTTGCACCAGGGACTGCCTTCAGCCTGGGACTGGGGCTACATCACGGGTCCCCCTGGTTCTGAGATTCTAGCATCTTCCATTGAGCTGTACTGGTCTCCCCCACGCTCCAGCGTGCACACCGGCATTGTGGGACTGACCAGCATCTGGTCCTGGAAGCCACGCTAAGTCTCTGCTTGCTAGTGTTCGTACATTCGATCGGTTCTCTCCCTCTAGAGAACCCTACGACAGGCAGGGGTCTGACGCCATCCGGGTCATGTGTCCCCGGCCCAAGAATGTGCAGGAGTGTCATAGGGAGGGCCGCTGAGGGTGATGTGGTCCAGGGCCTGGTCCTGTGAGGTGTAAATTCAAATTAGGAAGCATTTCTGAGTGCATCGATGTGCCCAGGCCTGGGGCGGGGAGTCTCACCTGTCTTTTGTCATGAGACCGGCTTCTAACATGGGTCTAGGACAATTTGGGGAGCCAATTTAGCTAGCAGGAGTTGACTGTGCCGGTCACAGGCATGCTTCTAGAGTCTCTAAGCATCCCCCTCACCTGGGATTTAAAGTTTCCTGTAAACCGGGCGTGGTGGCGCACACTTGTCATCCCGGTCCTTGGGAGGCTGAGACAGGAGGATCCGGGTCCGAGGCCAGCCTCAGCTACTTACTGAGGCCCTCAGCAACTTAGTGAGACCCTGTTTCAAAATAAGGAATAAAAAATAGGGCTGGAGGTATAGTCTGGAGGTAGAATGCCCCTGGGTTCAATCCAAAGTACTGCAGAAAAATAAATAAATAAATAAAGTTTCCTGTAGGATCCATCATCTGCCAGAAGACAAGCCCCACCCCCTCCTCTCTTCTTCCCTCCCTCCCTCCCTTTGAACCAGCTCTGTGGTTCTGGAACATTCCTGTGCATAGGAACAGTGACCGAGCTGTCATCCCAAGCCCAGAACGTGGCATCCTGTGGGTAACTGAAGGGTCTCCCAAGGATTTTACTTCCCTCCTGCATGTTAAACCTAGCGGCCACGCCAGATGGAACTCTAGTGCCATCTTGGTGGATAGAGTCACTAGGGAGCTTTACGAAGGCAAAAGACTAGCCGGATGCGGTGGCGCACGTTTGTAATCCCAGTACTTGGGAGGCGGAGAGCGGAGGATCCGGGTTCGCGGCCAGCCTCAGCTACTTAGTGAGGCCCTCGGCAACTTAGTGAGACCCTGTTTCAAAAGAAAGAATAAAAACTAGGGCTGGGGGTGCAGCTCGGAGGTAGAATGCCCCTGGGTTCCATCCCCAGTACTACCAATAAATAAATAAATAAATAAATAAATAAATAAATAAATAAAAATAAAGTTATAGCCGGGCATGGTGGCGCACGCTTGTAATCTCAGTACTGGGGAGGCTGAGACAAGAGGATTGCAGGTTCGCAGCCAGCCTCGGCAACTTAGTGAGGCCCTCCGCAAAATAGTGAAACCCGGTTTCAAAATAAAGTATAAAAAAATAGGGCCGGGGGTGCAGCTCGGAGATAGAATGCCCCTGGGATCCATCCCCAGTACCATAACAAAATTTAATTTAATATATAACATACATTTGATTAATGCAACATAATATATAGCATACATTTGACTATAACGTAACATAACTTAATATAACATACGTTTGATCTTAACCATTTGGGGGTGCCCAGCGTAGTGGCATTCAGTACATCCACATTCCTGTGCTACCATCCCCGCCATCCATGTCCAGAATATTTTCGTCTTCCCAAACTGAAGCGTCCTACCTGAATCATTTATTTTTATTTTGGGATGGAGCCCAGGGCCTTGACATGCTAGGCAAGCACTGTTGCACTGAGCCCGCCTGCCCTCCCTCCCTCCCTCCCTCCCTCCCTCCCTCCCTTCCTCCCCTTCCCCCTTCCCCCTTCCTTTCCTCCCTCCCCCTCCCCTTCCTCTCCCCTCCCCTCCTTCCCTTTGTTCCTTCCTGGGATACAGGGGATTGAACCCAGGGGCATTCCACCTCTGAGCTATACCCCCTCCCTGTTTTATTTTATTTTATTTTATTATTTTATTATTTTATTTTATTTATTTTGCGATACCAGGGATTGAACCCAGGTGCGTTCTACCTCCGAGCTACACCCCCGGCCCTATTTTTTTATTCTTTATTTGGAAACCGGGTCTCACTAAGTTGCGGAGGGCCTCACTAAGTAGCTGAGGCTGGCGGCGAACCCGGATCCTCCGGTATCAGCCTCCCAAGTACTGGGATTACAAGCGTGCGCCACCACGCCTGGCTTAATTTATTTTATTTTATTTATTTATTTATTTTTATTTTATGGTACTGGGTATTGAACCCAGGTCATTCTACCTCCCAGCTACACCCCCAGCCCTATTTTTTATTCTTTATTTTGAAATAGGGTCTCGCTAAGTTGCTGAAAGTCTCACTAATTGCTGAGGCTGGGCTCAAACCTGCGATCCTCCTGTCTCAGCCTCCCAAGTACTGAGAGTACAGGTGTGCACCACCACACCCAGCTTTTAAATTTTGAAATAGGGTCTAGCTATGTTGCTGAGGCTGGCCTCCAACCTGCGATCCTTCTATCTCAGCCTCCCAAATACTGGGATGACAGGCGTGCGCCATCACACCTGGATCCTTGTTTCTTTTTTTTTTTTTTTTTGGGTACTAGGGATTGGACCCAGGGGCATTCTACCTCTGAGCTACACCCCCAGCCCTATTTTTTATTCTTTATTTTGAAACCGGGTCTCACTAAGTTGCTGAGGGCCTCATTAAGTAGCTGAGGCTGGCCGCGAACCTAGATCCTCCTGTCTCAGCCTCCCAAGGACTAGGATGACAGGCATGCGCCACCACACCGGGCTCCTTGTTTATTTTTTAAAAGTGTCATCTCACAGCTTATGCTTATGCATCACAGTCCTCAGAGGCCCCCAGCAGCCCCTATGTGTGACAAAGAGGGGTCCAGCCTGGCCAGCAGGGCCCCGCTCCCATGTGCCACCCTCCTCTCGGATGAGCCCAGCTGACGAAGGGAACTGTGGCCCCCATTTCTGTTTTTGTTTTTTTTTTTTTTTGTGGTACCGGGGATTGAACGCAGGGGATCTACCTCCGCGCTACACCCCCGGCCCTATTTTTTATACTTTATTTTGAAACCGGGTCTCACGAAGTTGCAGAGGACCTCACTAAGGAGAGAGAGAGAGAGAGAGAGAGATGAGGCTGGCCACGAACCCAGATCCTCCGGTCTCCGCCTTCCAAAGTACTGGGATTACAAGCGTGCGCCACCACGCCCGGCTGTGGCCCCCATTTCTTCAACATGGAGCCACAAGAACTGGGTTAGAACGTGCCGGGTCATCCTGTCCCGAATCTCGCGGATGCACCAACATTTGTCACACTCGACGGGGACATTCAAGACTTACCTCAATCCCTTTCCTATTTCAGTAGAGGAGGACGACCTGCCAGTGCACTGGCCTGGAAAACAGCCCCCGAGGGAGCCTGTGATATGGATGGCCAGGCCAGGTGGCCTGTGGAGGGTCTAATTCACAGCTGCCTGTGTCATCCTTGTCATTGTCATGATCATTACGGAACTGGGGATGGAACCGGTGCCAGCATGCCAGGCAAGCGCTTTGCCACATAACTACATCTGCAGCCCTTTTACTTATTTATTTATTTTTTGCTTGTTTGGTTTTAGTCCTGGGGATTGAACCCAAGGGGCATTCTACCTCGGAGCTGCACCCCCAGCCCTATCTTATTTTTTTATTTGGAAACAGGGTCTCACTAAGTTGCTGAGGGCCTTGCTAAGTAGTTGCGGTTGGCCGCGAACCTGCGATCCTCCTGTCTCAGCCTCCCAAGGACTGGGATTACAGGTGTGAGCCACCATGCTCAGCCTTAATTTTTATTTTGAGACAGGGCCTCAGTAAGTTGCCCAGGCTGGCCTCCAACCTGTGATCCTCCTGCCTCAGCCTCCTGAGTCTCTGGGATTCACACATGTGTCAGTCAGCGTGGCTCATCTGTCATTGCTAATTAGGGCATCAGAGCTGAGACATGGGCTCCCAGGCTCTGACCACCGAGCCCAGCTCAGGAAGAATAGCACGGGGATTGCCAGGTCTGACGTAGGAAACTTCCAGCATTGAGCTAAAACCTGCTTTCCTTCCTGTTCCTGTCTAGCCTTTTTGTGTGTGTATGTGTGGTATATTTTTTTTTATTCTTTCTTTTGAAACAGGGTCTCACTAAGTTGCGGAGGGCCTCACTAAGTAGCTGAGGCTGGCCTCGAACCCGGATCCTCTGGTCTCAGCCTCCCAAGTATTGAGATGACAAGCGTGCGCCACCACGCCCGGCCCGTCTAGCCTCTTTGATACCAAAGTCCGCCAGGCAGCATATCCCAAACAGACTGTCCCCATTAAACACTAATTTCCCTTCCCCTTCTCCACCCTGACACCCACTATCCTACCTACTTTTGTGTGTGTGTGTGTGTGTGTGTGTGTGTGTGATACTGGGGATTAAACCCAGAAGCATTCTATCTTCGAGTTACACCCCCAGCCCGATTTTATTTTATTTATTTATTTATTTGCGGTTCTGGGGATGGAACCCAGGGGCATTCTACCTCCGAGCTCCACCCCCAGCCCTATTTTTTATTCTTTATTTTGAAACAAGATCTCACTAAGTTGCAGAGGGCCTCACTAAGTAGTGGAGGCTGGCCGTGAACCTGTTACCCTCTAGTCTCAGCCTCCCAAGTACTGGGATGACAAGCGTGCACCACCACCCCCAGCTCCGATTTTATTTCTTATTTGGAAGCAGCGTCTCGCTAAGTTGACGAGAGTCTCACTCCTTGCTGAGGCTGTCCTTGAACCTGCAATCCTCCTGTCTCAGCCTCCCAAGTCCTGGGATGACAGGCATGCACCACCACACCCGGCTCCGATTTTATTTCTTAATTGGAAGCAGGGTCTTGCTAGGTTGACGAGTGTCTCACTCCTTGCTGAGGCTGTCCTTGAACCTGCAATCCTCTTGTCTCAGCCTCCCAAGTCCTGGGATGTCAGGCGTGCGCCATCTTACCCGGCTGTCTCCTACCTGTTGTCTCTGTGAATTGACTACTCTAGGGGCCTCACATGAGTGGAATCGTGCAGGATTTATAGGCTGTTGGGACTTGATTCCATGTCGCCTAGTGTCCTCGAGGGTCACGTGTGTGGTAGCACGCACGCATCACGGCTGGTATGGCCCCTGCGGGTCAGCCTGAGGGTTTGTGCACAGTCTACACTGCTGCTGCCTCTGGGGGCCTGGCCCGTGAACCATCTGGATTCTCCATCTGGCCTTGCTGCGCCCCAAGAGCTGGGCCACTTTGGTGAATGCTGCCCCAAGTCCCAAGAGTGAGGCTGTGACCTTGGTCTTCCCTGATAGGACACAGAGCTCCAGGGACTTCCTGCGTCCTGACTCCGTGGCTCTATGTGCAGCGTCAGACGCAGAAAGGACAATTCCTTGGTGTTTGCCAGACCCGTGCATGGCACCCTGCGCTCCACTGAGAGTCCAGCCGGGCAGGGGGACTGGGCTCAGAGGGGCGAGGCGGGTCCCCCAAAGTCCTAGCTCCCTGCATCCCACACGTCTGTGCCGCGACTGTCCCTCGCCAGCCTGGCGGCTCCATCTGGCTGTAGCTGAGCTGTCTCTGAGCCAGCGCCTCTCGGCGGGTGGCATGGTTTCGAGGGAATACCACGATTTTCCTATCAGGCAGTCCAAGGAAATTCATAACTTGCTCTAATGTTGTTCCTTTGAAACCCTAATTGTACTGCCTGTGTCTGCCCCAGCAGGGGACATTCGCAGGGAGCCGTGGGCGTCATCAGGAGGAGCCCGCGCATCCTCAGAGGGCCCTCGGGAAGAGGGAAATGAGGAAAGGCTGGTGGCCCCGTCCTGTCCCCAAGATGTTTTCTAAGGCCTTCCCCCCTCCCTCCACGAATGGAACTGTAGGTAAAGAGGAAAAAGTTGCACTTTTTACGCCTGGCTCTGTAAGAGACCTGTGAATAGCCACTTGGATCCCAGGATCGTTTTTGTGTGTGTGTGTGTGTGTGTGTGTGTGTGTGTGTGTGTGTGTGTGTTACTGGGGATGGAATCCAGGGGCATTATACCTCTGAGCTCCACCCCCAGCCCTAATTTTTATTCTTTATTTTGAACCAGGGTCTCACTAAGTTGCCGAGGGCCTCACTAAGTAGCTGAGGCTGGCCGCAAACCTGGGATCCTCCTGTCTCAGCCTCCCAAGTACTGGGATGACAAGTGTGCACCACCACGCCCAGCTTATTTATTTATTTATTTATTTATTTATTTATCTATTTATTGTGGTACCAGGGATTGAACCCAGGGGCATTCTACCTCCAAACTCCACCCCCAGCCCTATTTTTTCTTCTTTATTTTGAAACTGGGTCTCACTAAGTTGCGGAGGGCCTCACTAAGTAGCTGAGGCTGGCCGCCAACCTGCGATCCTCCGATCTCAGCTTCCCAAGTACTGGGATTACAAGCATGTGCCACCATGCCTGGTTTTTTATTTTTATTTTGAAAGAGGGTCTTGCTAGGATGATGAGAGTCTCACTATTTGCTGAGGCTGTCCTGGAACCTGCGATCCTCCGGTGTTAGCCTCCCAAGTACTAGGATGACAAGCCTGTGCCACCATGCCCGGCTACTTTATTCATTTTTGAAACCCGGTCTCACTAAGTTGCTGAGGGTCTTCCTCAGTTCCTGAGGCTGGCCTCGAATCTGCGATTCTCCTGTCTCAGCCTCCCAAGTCCTTGGATCACAGGCATACACTACCACGCTAGTTGTACCCTCTCTTCCTTCCCTTTTAATCCCTCTCTGGGCCTCAGTTCCCACAGAGGAACTTGATAGATCTCTCCCATCAAAGAAAATCAAGTGCACAGGCACAGCGAGCCAGCACGCTGCGCTGGGCCCCGGAGCTCGACCCTGGACCTGCGGGCTTGGAGCCCGCCCAGCCAGCTCCTCACAGCCGCCCTGTGTATTCCCAGGACTTCGGCAATAATCCACTTCCCAGAGCCGACTGCTAGCAAACTCAAATCACATTTCAAAATAAACGCCGTGTCGGGGGGAAAGAGAGAGAGCGGGGGAGATTTATTAGCTTTCACGGGGCGAGAAACCGCCAGGACCGGTGTAATAGGATCCATTTCTCATTAGTTGTAAACGCCGGAAAAGAATTAAAGGAATGCTGATGTTCCCCATCTCTGAGCAGCCAGGGAGAGGGAGGGGTGCGGGGTGCAGAGCAGAGCGAAGCCGGCATTGTGTGTGGGTGGGTGGTGGGGATCCTTGTCCTTGTCACCGTGGCTGTCCCTGCTAATGCGTGTCTCCCAGCCGGACAGCAGGCAGCGACACTGTCAGCAGCAATGAGAGAGAGGGGTGGTACATTTAGGGGGTGCATCTAGGCAGAGTGGCAGTGATGGGCTCTGGGTATAGAGATGGGAACCCCGGGCTTCTGCCTGCTGCTTGGTCCCGGCCCTGCCCGGTCTCCCTCTCAGCCTCCAGGCCGGCCAGTCCTGCTGGCCCCATGTCTGCTCTGCGCTGAGACCTTACCCCTCCCAGTGCACAAGGCGCTGGGGGTCTGCGTTCCCCCTGCTTCCCGCGGCCTTGCTGCACCCCAGCTTCCCTGTGTGCTGCGGCCCTACCGACTGACGCAGTCCTCTGCGTGTCCCCGGGGGCCCCCTGTCTCCCTCACCCTCCTCCCAGCCATCAGCTCCCCCTTATTTTATTTTGTAATTTTTTTTGTATGTGTGTAATGTGGATTGATCCCACAGGCATTCTACCTCCGAGCTCCACCCCCAGCCCTAGTTTTTATTCTTTATTTTAAAACCGGGCCTCACTAAGTTGCGGAGGGCCTCACTAAGTAGCCGAGGCTGGCCGCGAACCGGGATCCTCCAGTTTCAGCCTCCCAAGTA
This sequence comes from Glis glis, assembly GCA_004027185.1. NCBI lineage: Eukaryota > Metazoa > Chordata > Mammalia > Rodentia > Gliridae > Glis > Glis glis. Next base: position 22,356 of record PVJS01022335.1, read on the forward strand.
CTGGGATGACAAGCATGCGCCACCACGCCTGGACCCTTATTTTATTTTATGTTATTTTTTGCAGTAGTGGGGATTGAACCCAGGGACATTCTACCCCTGAGCTACACCCCCAGCCTGATTTTTTGTTCTTTATTTTGAAACAGGATCTCACTAAGTTATGGAGGGCCTCACTAAGTAGCTGAGGCTGGCCGTGAACCCGGATCCTCCAGTCTCAGCCTTCCAAGTACTGGGATGACAAGCGTGCACCACCACGCCTGGCTCATTTTTTGTTTTTTATTTTATTTTTTGGTAGCTGGGGATTGGACCCAGAGGCATTCTACCTCTGAGCCACACCCCAGCCTTGTTTATTTATTTATTTATTTTTGCGGTACTGGGGATGGAACCCAGGGGCGTTCTACCTCCAAGCTCCACCCCCAGCCCTATTTTTTATTCTTTCTTTTGAAATAGGGTCTCTCTAAGTTGCGGAGGGCCTCACTAAGTAGCCGAGGCTGACTGCGAACCCGGATCCTCTTGGTGAGTACCACCACACCCAACTTAATTCATCAAATTTTAATTAGAAGCTGGGCGTGGTGGCGCACACTTGTTAGCCATCTGTATGGTGGTGCACTGCTTGTCATCCCAGTACTTGGGAGGCTGAGACCGGAGGATCTGGGTTCGTGGCCAGCCTCAGCTACTTAGTGAGGCCCTCTGCAACTTAGTGAGCCCCAGCTTCAAAATAAAGAATAAAAAATAGTGCTGGGGGTGGATCTCGGAGGTAGAATGCCCCTGGGTTCAGTCCCCAGTACCGCAAAAAATAAATAAATAAAATAAAATAGGGCTGGGGATGTAGCTCAGAGGTAGAATGCCCCTGGGTTCAATCTCTGGTACCACACACAAAAAATGTTTAATTAGACAGGCAATGTAGCTTAGGAAGCCTGAGTCGAGCCCCAGCCTCTAGTCGGTCCTCGTGTAACCTGAGTTACTTCTTTATCTCTGTCTCCTGATACCTAACCTCGGATCGCTTCTCACACTCTGCGAGTAATTACTGAGCATCTATGACGTGCCGCGATTGTTGTCAGCACTGGGGAACGCATCGGGACAAAAGAGAAGCCAGAGGAGAGATGTGTCATGAGGGACATGTGTCCACGGGGCTGTCACCTGGGGGAGGCAGGAAGTGTGCAGGGGGCTGATTCAAGGACAGACCTGAAGCCGGGCGTGGTGGCTCATGCTTGACATCCCAGTACTTGGGAGGCTGAGGCAGGAGGATGGCAGGTTGGAGGCCAACCTCAGCTACTTAGTGAGGCCCTCCTCAACTTAGTGAGACCCTGTTTCCAAATAAAAAATAAAAAATAGGAATGGGGGTGTAGCGTGGAGGTAGAACACCCCTGGATTCAATCCCCGGTACCGCAAAAAAAAAAAAAAGAATAAAAAATAGGGCTGGGGGTATAGCTCGGAGGTAGAATGCTCCTGGGTTCAATTCCTAGTACTGCAAAAAAAAAAAAAAACAAAAAATAAAAATATAACAGGGCTGGGGATGTAGCTCAGAGGTAAATTGCCCCTGGGTTCAATCCCCAGTACCACACACACAAAAAAAATAACAAAAACAAAAACCCCAGTGCAGTAACTTCTAGGCACAGGTGTTAACCGAGGGGCTGGCCGTGGGTAAGGACCTTCCTGTGTGATGATGTGACATTCCCTTAACTCTTCAGCTGTTTTCCTGGGAACCATAGACGTGGAACGTCACCGTCGCTGCTGTAGAACCCCCGGGTTGTTGGGTTGCTCCTGTGTGAGGTGGGGCCGTACGCCTGGGGTGGACATGTCCCGTGCGGGGCTCCTGGGTGCTTGGCTGGTGCACCTGTTAGTAGGGTGCCGGCTCCTGTGGGCACGGCGCCTTCCAGCCAGGGGCTGTCATACCTGCCTGGCGTAGAGCCGGTCCCCCTGCCCCTGGGTGGTACAGTGAGGGTGTGCGTGGGGGTCACAGCGGTGATCGCTTCCGGATAGTCGCGTGAGCTGGCGCGGGGGGGACGCTTGAAGCCACCCCGCTGTTCTCAGTGGACGGTGGCCTGAGATCACCATGTGCTTCTGAATGTGAGAAGACCCCCAGACATACTGACAGTGGGGTGTGGGCACCATCTTTCTTTCTGCGGAACCCAAAAGGGCCCAGAAAGGGCCTCTGTCTTCTCCCTCTCTCTGCTGGACCAGGCTGCGGAGGGAAGTCCCTGGCCCACGGGGAGGTAGAAATGTCACTTCTCGGTCACCGGCTCCCACTCTGCGCAGGGACCTGCAAAGTCCCCCCGTCTTTCTGTTTTCTTTTTTTTTTTTTTTTGCGGCACTGGGGATTGAACCCAAGGGCATTCTACCTCTGAGCTCCACCCCCAGCCCTAAATTTTATATTTTATTTTGAAACAGGGTCTCACTAAGTTGCCAAGGGCCTCACTAAGTAGCTGAGGCTGGCCTCGAACCTGCGATCCTCCTATCTCAGCCTCCCAAGTACTGGGATGACAAGCGTGCACCACCACATCTGATTCATTGTATGTTTAAAGGTAAACTTTTGTGTGTGTGCGGTACTGGGGATGGAACCCAGGGGCATTCTACCTCCAAGCTACACCCCCAGCCCTATTTTTTATTCTTTATTTTGTTTGGTTCTTTTTTTTTTTTTTGCGGTACCGGGGATTGAACGCAGGGGCGTTCTACCTCCGCGCTACACCCCCGGCCCTAATTTTTATCCTTTGTTTTGAAACCAGGTCTCACAAAGTTGCGGAGGGCCTCTCTAAGTAGCTGAGGTTGGCCGCGAACCCGTATCCTCTGGTCTCTGCCTCCCAAGTACTGGGATTACAAGGGTACACCACCACGCCTGGCTTTATTCTTTATTTTGAAACAGGGTGTCACTAAGTTGCAGAGGGTCTCACTAAGTAGCTGAGGCTGGCCTCGAACCTGCGATCCTCCTGTCTCAGCCTCCTGAGTACTGGGATGACAAGCGTGCACCATCACGCCCGGCTCACCTTTCTGTATTCTAACATGACAACTCATGAGCCTTCTTACCATCTCCATTGCTGCCATAAGGAGCTAGAGGTTCAGAGAGGTTAAGTGACTTGTTCAAGGTCACACAGTGGGTCTGTGGCCCATCAGGCCCAGCCATCCAGCCCAGAGCCCAGCTCTGACTCACAGCTGCTAGTGACCTCCCGTTCCCTTCCAGAGCTAATTAATGTCCCATGATTCTCAATCACCACCGCCTTAGGAGGTGGCTCTGGGCAGTGAATTTCTAGGGCACAAGATGTCCCCCTTCCTTCCCTCCTTCTGCTTGAATCTTTCAGTTTGGAAAATGCTGAGACTGGCCAGGTGTCCAATCTGGAACGGGGCCCTAAAATTAACCAAGCTCCTCCCGGCCCGCTCACGTCTGGTACGGAGGAACTCGGGTACTCGGAGCCGGGGTGACAGGCAGGGAAGGTGGGGCGTGGACATGGGCACAGTAGGACCTGCCCAGATCTCCCCATCCGTCCATCCTGGCTTCTCTGGGACACAGAGGGGACTCGAGGAATTCTGTCACCAGCTGTCCTTTGACAGCAGAGAGCATTCTCTGAGGCTGGCCTTGATCCTGTGATCCTCCTGTCTCAGCCTCCCAAGTACTGGGATGACAAGCGTGCGCCACCACGCCCGGCTCATGAGCATTCTCATTTCTCGCTGTGCAGAAAAGAGCTGTCACTTCCCAGGGGTGGAGGAGGCTGGCTGCTCCCAGGAGGGTGTGAGCCCCGGTCCCCAGAGCGGAGAGGCAGAGGCTGGGGCCTCCTGCCTGTCACCTGGAGGGTCCTCGTCTTTGTGGGAGGGCTGGGGCCTGTGGGGTCCCTTCTACGTCTGAGCTTCTGCCTTTCTATGGTTTCCTTCTTTTTTGTGTGTGTGTGATTCCAGAGATTGAACCCAGGGGCGTTCTACCTCCGTGCTCCACCCCCGGCCCTATTTTTTATTCTTTATTTGGAAACAGGGTCTCACTAAGTTGCAGAGACCTCACTAAGTAGCTGAGGCTGGCCGCGAACCCGGATCCTTCTGTCTCCGCCTCTCAAGTACTGGGATTACAAGCGTGCGCCACCACGCCCAGCCTTATGGTTTCCTTCTTTTGGTGTGTGTGTGTGGTACTGGGGATTGAACCCAGGGGCATGCTACGTCTGAGCTACACCCCCAGCCCTATTTATTTATTCATTTATTTATTTACTTATTATTATTTTGGTACTGGGGATTGAACCCAGGGGCATTCTACCTCTGAGCTACACCCCCAGCCCTACTTATTTTTATTTATTTATTTATTATTATTATTTTGGTACTGGGGATTGAACCCAGGGGCATTCTATATCTGAGCTACACCCCCAGACCTATTTTATTTTATTTTATGTTATTTTATGGTACTGGGGATGGAACCCAGGGGCATTCTACCTCCAAGCTACACCCCAGCCCTATTTATTTTTATTATTTATTTGTTTATTAATTAATTAATTAATTAATTATTTTGGTACTGGGAATTGAACCCAGGGGCATTCTATCTCTGAGCTACACCCCCAGCCCTATTTTATTTTATTTTATGTTATTTTGTGGTACTGGGGATGGAACTCAGGGGCATTCTACCTCTGAGCTACACCCCCAGCCCTATTTATTTATTTTATTTTATTTTATTTATTTTATTCATTTTGTGGTACTGGGGATGGAACCCAGGGGCACTCTACCTCCGAGCTACACCCCCAGCCCTATTTTATTCTTTATTTTGAAACATGGTCTCACTAAGTTGTGGAGGGCCTTACTAAGTAGCTGAGGCTGGCCGCGAACCTGCGATCCTCTTGTCTGTCTCCCAAGTACTGGGATGACAAGTGTGCGCCACCACACCCGGCTCCTATTTTATTCTATATTTTGAAACATGGTCTCACTAAGTTGCAGAGGGCCTCACTAAGTAGCTGAGGCTGGCCGTGAACCTGCAATCCTCCTGTCTCGGCCTCCCAAGTACTGGAATGAGAAGCACGCGCCATCATGCCTGGTTTTATTTATTTATTTATTTATTTATTATTTATTTTTGTTGTTGTGCTGGGGTTCGAACTCAGGGGCATGCTACCTCTGAGCTCCACCCCCAGCCCTATTCCATTTTTTATTTGGAAGCAGAGTCTCTCTAAGTTGCGGAGGGTCTTGCTAAATTGATAAGGCTGGCCTCGAATCTGCAATCCTCCGGTCTCAGCCTCCCAAGTCCGGGATTACAGGTGTGTGCCACCACGCCTGTCCTGTATCTTTCACGGCAGCTACCCTGGGGCTCTGGGGGTGCATGGCAGGGGGGGTCTCCCCTCCCCTCTGCTGCTGAGGAAACATACTCATTTCCGGGCCAAGTGGCCCCGGGTCGTTGACGAGGCTGCTCACGGAGGCTGCCTGGCCTCCTTTCCCAGCTCGCTAATTGCAAGGGGGGCCTCCAGTTCCCTCGGCAGATGTTGGCGCCGGCAGCGCGGCATGCAAGAGGCTGGCTTTTGGGGTTTCTGGGCGCGCCGAGCCATATGCTGCCCTGATTGTAGCTACCAGGTGCCACTCTGGTGGCGGAGAGCCACTGCATGTCCTGGTCGTCTGTCCCCAGGGGCCCAGGGAGCCCCAAAGTCTTTCCTTTTTTGCGGTACTGGGGATTGAACCCAGGGGCATTCTACCTCCGAGCTCCACCCCCAGCCCTATTTTTTATTCTTTATTCTGAAACAGGGTCTCACTAAGTTGTGGAGGGCCTCACTAACTAGCTCAGGCTGGCCTCTAACCCGGATCCTCCGTTCTCAGCCTCCCAAGTACTGGGAGGACAAACGTGCGCCACCACGCCCAGCTTATTTTTTATTTTGAACCAGGTACTGGGAATTGAACCCAGTCTTGCTAAGTCTTGAACAGGGTCTTGCTAAGGTGCTGGGTCTCCCTAGATTACTGAGGCTGGCCTCAAACTGGCGATCCTCCTGCCTCAGCCTCCCGAATACTAGGATTGCAGGCATGCGCCACCGCGCCCAGCTGAGCCCCAAATTTGATGAGCTAGAGGATTCCGCATGTGGTGTTTGGTTGGGAGGTCTTTGTTGGCCAAGTAGCCTGGGGTGGGCTGCTGGGGGCTCGGTGTGGGCATCCGTGGTGGCCTTGCCCGGACAGTTCCTCACCTGCCTCCTGGGCGTGCGAGGCATGGTGGCCTCTCTGTGACAGGGCACAGTGCTCTGTCCTGCATCTTCATTATTATTATTATTTTTGTATGTGTGTGTGGTACTGGGGATTGAACCCAGGGGCATTCTACCTCCGAGCTCCACCCCCAGCCCTATTTTTTTTTATTCTTTATTTTGAAACAGGGTCTCGATATGTTGCGGAGGGCCTCGCTAAGTGGCTGAGGCTGGCCTCCAAACTGTGATCCTCCTGTCTCAGCCTCCCAAGTACCGGGATGACAAGCGTGCGCCACCATGCCTGGCTCCCTGCATCTTCATTCTAACTGCACCCATTCCCCCTACTTCTCCCAGGAGAATCTCGGGCCTGATAGAGGGACGGGGACAGCCACAGCTGCCTGCAGAGGGACAGTGGGACCAGAGGGTAGCGGGACTGGAGGCTTGTGTCCACTGCATCTCCCACATGACCGGGGGCCCGGGGCAGTGACCAGGGGCAGAAACCCCTGTCCCTCCCTGTGTCTCTCTGCTTAAGGCCGTCCCCTGCTGTCACCTATGTCGTTATAGAGTCATCCCAGCACCTGGACCTGGGGGGCGGTCAGTGCCAGACACACCGGGCTCAGCCTGGCCTCCCCGCTCTCTGGCCTCCCTGCCTCCCTGAGACTCCGTCCCTGCCTCTCTCTGAGCTGTCCTCTCTTTGTCGCTAGGAAGGAGGAAGTCGGTCCTGGAGCTGGTTTGAATTATAAGAAGCATCCAAGCATGCCAGTGTTTCCCAGGGCAGCTCGCTATTAATAGAAACAGGAGTTTGGCAGATGAACCCCAGCCATGCGGATCCAGATACAAGCTGGCCGGGGCCTGGCTGGACAGCCCAGGACACTGGCTTCAGTGTCCCCCAGGAGGCTGGGAATGCCTCTCAGGGTGTTTCGGGGGCCACCCCCAGGGTCATTCATAAACCAGGGGAGAAGCCAGGCACAGCTGCCCCGCGCTTTTTTATTAATACTATTATTTTTATTTTTTTGCGGTACCGGGGATTGAACCCAGGGGCATTCTACCTCCACACTACACCCCAGCCCTATTTTTTATTCTTTATTTTATTTTATTTTATTTTTTGCGGTACCGGGGATTGAACCCAGGGGCATTCTACCTCCGAGCTACACCCCCAGCCCTATTTATTTATTTATCTACTTATTTACTTATTTATTTATTTATTTATTTATTTATTTATTTTTGCAGTACCGGGGATTGAACCCAGGGGCATTCTACCTCCGGGCTATACCCCCAGCCCTATTTATTTATTTATTTATTTATTTATTTATTTATTTATTTTTCCAGTACCGGGGATTGAACCCAGGGGCATTCTACCTCCACACTACACCCCAGCCCTATTTTTTATTCTTTATTTTATTTTATTTTATTTTATTTTATTTTATTTTTTGCGGTACCGGGGATTGAACCCAGGGGCATTCTACCTCCGAGCTACACCCCCAGCCCTATTTATTTATTTATTTACTTATTTATTTATTTACTCATTTATCTATTTATTTATTTATTTTTGCAGTACCGAGGATTGAACCCAGGGGCATTCTACCTCTGGGCTACACCCCCAGCCCTATTTTTTATTCTTTATTTTGAAACAGGGTCTCACTAAGTTGTGGAGGGCCTCACTAAGTAGCTGAGGCTGGCCACGAACCCGGATCCTCCGGTCTCAGCCTCCCAAGTACTGGGATGACAAGTGTGCACCACCATGCCCAGCCATAAATTTATTTATAAATAAATAAGTTTATATACTTATTTATTTACTTAAATAAGTTTATTATTTATTTGTTTATTTTGGCACTAGGGATGGAACCCAGGGTCATTCTACCTCCAAGCTACACCCCCAGCCCTAAGCCACACCCCCAGCCCTACTTTCTATACTCTATTTTGAAACAGGGTCTCAGTAAATTGCGGAGGGCCTCACTAAGTAGCAGAGGCTGGCCGCGACAGGAAGATCTCGGGTTTGTGGCCAGCTTCAACAACTTAGTGAGTCCCTGTTTCAAAATAAAAAATAAAAAGCCAGGTGTGGTGGTGCACGCTTATAATTCTAGTACTTTGGGAGGCTGAGACCGGAGGATCCAGGTTTGCGGCCAGCCTCAGCTCTCTCTCTCTCTCTCTCTCTCTCTCTC
>PVJS01022336.1:0-30626 GCA_004027185.1 Glis glis
AGAGCTGTGTGCATGTATGTTAACACCAAACTGATACTCATTGTGATGTGAGACTACAATGCACCAATAAAAACATATTAAAAAATAAAAAAATTAAAAAATGAGACAAAAAATCATCATTCACAATCATAAGTTGTATTCAGAAGCAAAACCAGTATAATTATATGTGTTGAGTCTTTTCCTCTAGGGCTTTGGCAGCTAATTAATGTGTAAAAGCCATCCCATGAGCAATATAGGTTGGAATAAGCAAAACATTTTTAATGTGAGCACTCAGACATCTAGCACTGCTATATTTTTCCTCCAGAACCCTATTAAGCTATTGAACTTGTTGGCCTAATTTGAGAGTGAAATAGGTGAGATTTGAAGAAAACCGCAAAAAATCTATATACCTCAAAACATTACCCCACCAGTTTGTTAAGGTCTTACAGAATAAGTTACTAATGGACTGGGTAGAAGAAGTGTATACAGAGTGATCAGATAGCTGAAATGCCATTAGCAGATTAGTAAAGGGGTGTTGATTTGATTAGTCAATTGATATTTCACATCCTGGAGTGTGTGATGCAGGGTTTGGAAGTTTGAGTAGGATCAATAACGATAAGCTGGGTAATAACAGACCTTCATGAAAAGAGAGAGAGATGTGAGTCAAGAGCACAAGAGTAGAACTGACTAAGAGGTCTAAGTGCCTCCTCTATGCCAGACATAATTTTATCTAGAACTTGTTCTGAGATGAAAGAGTGATGCAGACTTAGAAAACATTCCAGAAATGAGATCAAGGTATGCCTGGAGACAGTACTGATCCTGGTTGCAGTTTTTTGATGAGCGTGCCACCGTAACAGTAGTCACCATTATCATTTGGCAAAAAAATAGAATCAAAAGGAATCATTTAAAAAAAGATAGCAGTAACACCAGGGCCAGACACATATGTAGGTAGAAGACAGCTTTCTTCCTTCAGCAGTTATTTCTGAATATAATTTTAAGAAAGCACTAATGTATTTCAAAGAAGCTTGGCAAAAGGATGAGGTCTCAAGGGGCAGAGTTAAAGAATAGGAACAAGGTTACTAAATTCTTTACATGTCTCCATGTTGGCTTTCTGTCACAATAATAATTGCCTGAGGTAATCAACTAATAAAGAGAAATGGTTTTTTTTTTTTATTTTGGCTCAGTTTGGGAAGTTTCAGTCCATGATCGAGTGAACTCTGTGCTTTTGAGCCTGGTGTGAGACTGTACATCATGGCAAGGAGCACCTCATCATCAAGAAACAAAAGAGAAGCCAGGCGTGGTGGCACACACTTGTAATCCCAGTACTTTGGGAGGCGGAAACCGGAGGATCCGGGTTCGCGGCCAGCCTCAGCTCTCTCGCTCTCTCTCTCTCCCTGTCTCTCTCTCTCTCTTTCTCTCTCTCTCTCTCTCTCTCTCTCTCTCTCTCCTTAGTGAGGCCCTCCGCAACTTCGTGAGACCCGGTTTCAAAATAAAGTATAAAAAACAGGGCCAGGGGTGTAGCGCGGAGGTAGAACGCCCCTGGGTTCAATCCCCGGTACCGCAAAAAAAAAAGAAAGAAAGAAACAAAAGAGAGAGAGGAAAAGGAAGAGGAAGAGACCAGGGTCACGCAATCCACTTCAGTGGCACATCCCCAGTGACCTGAAGACATCCCATTAGGCTCCACCTCTCAAAGGTTCCACTGCCTCCTGATACCATCAAGCTGGGGACCCAAGCCCATGGGTCTTTGGGGCACATTTAAGATCCAAATTCCAGCAGTCTCCATTCAGCTTAGTACAATGTCCACTACACAAACACAAAAATTATAATATTGAGTATTTGGAAAACTGCTTTTGCTCAAAGCTCTCCTTCCTGTCGGTGGTTGAATTTCAGTGAAGAATCAAGAAAGGTTATCTATAGAATTTCTACTCCCTTGGGGGGAAAAGGATCCATAGCTGTATACACTTAGGCCATGCTGTTGTATTTTCACTACTTTTATTAATCTTCAAATCATTTGGCTTAGTTGGTGTGCATTACCAAAGAGTAAATTGAGCTATCTACTCACATAGGATTAGTGGTTCAAAATATCCCCTTGAAATGGAAGTTGAGAAATACTGTATCATTGGGAAAGGTGACCATGAACCCTCTTACCAGCCTTCACATTTTCAGAAGAATCTATGTAGCCACAGTGAGAGTAAAGTTGGGAAATGAAGTTGGATTCCAGGAACGAAGACATGATTGTGTAAGATCAAACTTAACGAGGATTATTTTGGTACCTATCACATGCCAAGCATGGTTTTTATGAATATTTCAAGTGCCTAACTTTAATTCTCATAAAATACCACGTACTGTTCTGTGTATTCACTAACTTTGAAGCACTCTTAGGAGAGAAGGAACTAAAAGCCATTGAGACCACTTCTCTGGGTAAACCATCCATGCACTACAATGGTGGTTTTTTTGTTTGTTTCTTCTTTTTGTGGTACTGAGGATTGTACCCGGGGACATTCTACCTCCTAGCTACACCCAGCCCTACTTTATTTTTGAAACAGGGACTTGCTAGGTTGCTGAGAGTCTAGCTAAGTTGCTGAGGTTGTCCTCGAACCTGTGATCCTTTTGTCTCAGTCTTGCAAATACTGGGATTCACAGCACCTCTTGCCAACTCGTTTGTGTATAAAATCTCACTTTTTCTGTGACTGGATTGTCTTATATTTTTTAAAAGTGGATATTAAAGTCTTCTCCAGAATACGTTTGTCTTGACCTAACTTGAAAAACAAGATTTTCTTAACTAATGTAGCAAAAAGCAAGTATGTGCTTTTCTTTTCACTAAGAGCAAAATAATTTTTTTAAAAAATCACTTACATTTCAGTATAAGACAATAAAGACTGCCATCATAGTGAGGGCTTTTAAAATTCTGTCTTATCTACTATGAGACAATTGTACAAATTCTAAATGCATTTCTTCCCACCTTCACCTTCCATAGAAATACTTTTTCCAGTGGAGAAGTAGGTTTCATGATAGTCTGCCAAAAATTGTTTGATCCACAATATCGAGCTAAGTGTTGAGTGTCGATGGCAGGTGACTATTTAGGGTGGACAAAGAGCAAAAGTAGTGCATCTTTCACATTTTCCTGATTCAGAGATAAATGTGTGTGGGGGGGGATACTGAGGATTGAACTAAAGGGCATTCTACCTTTGAGCTACACCCCAAGCTCTTTTTATTTTTTGTTTTGAAAAAAGTCTCTCTAGGTTGCTGAGAGTCTTGCTAAATTGCCGAGACTGTCCTCGAACCTGCAATCCTCTTATCTCAGCCTCCCAAGTACTGGGATTACAGGTATGCACCACCATTCCCAGCTCAACGATAAATATTTTAAGGAGTTAGACTATCTCTGGCACCTGCTCACCTCCTCTAAAACTCCAAATACTCATGGTCCTGGTTAACACTAAAATCCTCTGGTCTAAATACTTCCACTGATCTTCCCTCTCCAAACTCTCCTTGGTATCTCTAATTTATCTCCAAGACAGTCAGGAATAAAGAACTCTTATAGACTGATTTGGGTGTTATGGGCATTTGACAATATTAATGCTTTTAATCTGTGAGTATAGGATGTCTTTTCTTTTGTGTGTGTGCTTTCTATAATTTCTTTCATTTGTATTTTGTAATTTTTATTGTAACTACCTTTTATTTCCTTGGTTAAATTTATTTCTATGGTTGTGTGTGTGTGTGTGTATCAAGAATGGGATCTTTATATCTATCTTTTTCAATCAGTTTATTATTAGTGTGTAAAATGCTACATTTTAATATTTATTTTAATGTCATACAACTTTACTGAATTTACTTGTCAGTTCTAACATTTTTTGTGGTGGAGGCTTTAGAGTCTTCTACCCATAAGATCATGTCATCTGCAAACAAGAATTATTTAACTTCAGACTTTACAATATTGATTATTTTCTTTATCTTGCCTAATTACTGTGGCTAGGATTTCCAATACTGTGTTGAATAGAAGTGGTAAGAGTAGGCACCTTTGTTTTGCTCCTGATCTTAGAGAGAAAGCTTGCAACTTTTCACCACTGAGTATAATTTCATCTAGGGGCTTGTCATATTGTGATGAAGTATATTCCTTCTATACCTAATCTGTTGAAAGTTATTTTCTTGAAAAGTCATTGCAACTTGTCAAATGCTTTTTCAGTATCTATTGACACAGTCATGTGTTCTTTGTCCTTCATTCTATTAATGAGGTGTATCATATTTATTGATTTACATATGTTGAACCATCCTTGAATCCCTGGGATAAGTCCCACTGGATAATGGTGAATGATCTCTTTAATAGGCAGTTGAACTAGCTTTGCTAGTATTTTTGCATCTATGCTAATCAGGGACATTGGATTATAATTTTTTTTATCTTGTGTTCTTGACTAGCTTTGGTATCAGGGTAGTGCGGGCTTCATTGAATACGTTTGGAAATATTCTCTCCTCTTAAATTCTTTTCAGGGATTTCAAAGAAGGATTTCCTCTTCAGAAGGATTGATATTAATTCTCAAAATGTTTGATAGAATTCATCAGTAAAGCCATCAGGTCCTGGGCTTTTCTGTGATGAGAGACATGTTCTTATTCACTCTTATTCATTATTAGACTGTTCAAATTTCCTATTTCTTCATGATTCAGTCTTCGTATGGAATATGTGTCTAGGAATTCACTCTTGTTTTTAGTAGTCTCTTAGGATCCTTTGTATTTCTGTGGTATCGATAGTAAGGTCTCCTCTTGCATTTTTATTTTACTTAGTTTCTCTCTCTTTTTAAGTTGGTCTAACTAAAGATTTGTTGATTTTGTTCTTTTCAAAATACCAACCCTTTCAACTCTACCAACAAATTTTGTTGATCCTTTCTACAATATTTCCAGTGTCTTTTTCATTTATTTCCTCTCCATTCTTTGCTATTTTCTTCCTTCTATTAACTTTGAGCTTTTTTAGTCCTTTTTCTGGTTCTTTGAAGTATAATATTAGGTTGTTTTATTTGATGTCTTTTTCTGATGTAGGCATTTTTGGTACAACTTCCTTCTTAGAAATGTTTTTGCCATGTCCCATAAGTTTGGGTACATGGTGTTACTTTTGTTGTTTCTCTCAAGATTTTATTTCTTTATTTGTTGGTTCTGAGTATTGAACCCAAGGCTTTGCACATGCTAGACCCTGCAGCTCCACGACTGAGCTATACTCATCTTTCCAAGAGTTTTTTCAAATTTCCTTTTTAATTTCTTCTTTGAGCCATTGGTTATTTGGGAGCATATAACTTAATGTCCACATATTAATTATCCAAAATTGCTCCTATTATTAATTTATAGTCTTATGGTGGTTGGAAGAGATAGTTGATATAATTTCAGTCTTCCTAAACTTGTCAAGATTTATTTTTCAGCCTATAATCTATCCCCAAAAATGTCACATGTGGACAAAAATGTCACATGTATATCCTACTGCTTTGGGTGTAATGTCCCGTATATGTGTTTAGGTCATTTTGGTTTAAAGATGAGTGTAAATCCACGGCATCAATTCATTCATTCATTCACCAACATATTAGAAATTGTGAGTGCTGCAGATACAGGGATAAGAAAAACTTAAGGGATTTATTAGCAATTGGGAGAATACAGAGAAACAAAGAAAAGTCATAAATTACTTGGGAGACTATACAAAGAAGTACAGTAGGGACAAGCTGGGTGGTGGTGCATGCATGCCTATAATCTCAGCTGCTTGGGAGGCTGAGGCAGTACGATCATTTGAGTGTACTAGTTCAAGTATAGTAATGCAATAAAGTGGGAATACTTGGATAATTCTAAGATAAGTTTAGGGATGCACTATTTTTTATTAAGTGGTATTTTATCTATAACTTTACCAACACGTATTTTTCATGAGTCAAGCATAAAGAGGGTAATGTATCTACTTGTCTTTATTTCTTTTATTCTGGTATATTGAGAACTCTTAAAAGGTGTAACTAGGCCAGGCGTGGTGGCGCATGCTTGTAATCCCAGTACTTTGGGAGGCAGAGACCGGAGGATCCAGGTTCGCGGCCAGCCTCAGGTCTCTCTCTCTCTTTCTCTCTCCCTGTCTCTCTCTTTCTCTCTCTCTCTACATAGTGAGGCCCTCTGCAACTTCGTGAGACCCGGTTTCAAAAATAAAGTATAAAAAATAGGGCCGGGGGTGTAGCACGGAGGTAGAGCGCCCCTGGGTTCAATCCCCGGTACCGCAAAAATAAATAAATAAATAAAAAGGCGTAACTATTTCCACTGATGAGAATGTTGAACTTTGATATTTGTTTTCCCTTTGTCATAATAGCCTACTTAGAAGGTAAGCTTTCATGAAACTCCTTTTTGAATGCTAATATTAATTTTAAATATTCATGTATTCAAATACTGTATAAGTCCAACAGAGAGATGTTAGCAATGCCTGTATTTATCTCTCCATCTGCCAGCACGATTCATAATTCACCTCTTCCCCTTTCGTTGCTGGTGAAATCTATGCCAAGAAGACATACTTGTGTTGATTATATAAACCTTTCACTTTTGCCTAGTCATTGCAGAGTCGGAATCACACACACTATGTATAAGAAACTCCCCATCAATTAACCGATTAACCCTCTAACGCAGGGATTCTGAACCAAGGGTGCTTCTGCCCCCTGAAGAGCAGCTGGCAGTGTCATAAGGCATTGCAGTGTCACATGTATGGAGTACTACTGGCATCTAGTGGGCAAGGGCCAAGGATGCTGCTAGCCTACAATGCACAGGACAGCACCCCCACACACATACACCCAGCAAGACGTAATCAAACTAAAATGTCAATAGACCCAAAGGTGAAAAGCCTGCACTTAGTTCCCAAACCCTGTCATTCACAGAAAACTGTTTGGCTGAGGAAGGAATTAAGCACAAATCCAGGGACAGCACAGAAGCTAGAAGCAAAGGTAGCATCCTAAAAGCTAGACTTAAGCCGGTCGTGGTGGTGCACACTTGTAATCCCAGTACTTGGGAGGCGGAGACCAGAGGATCTGGGTTCGTGGCCAGCCTCAGCTACTTAGTGAGGTCCTCTGCAACTTCGTGAGACCCGGTTTCAAAATAAAGTATAAAAAATAGGGCCGGGGGTGTAGTTCAGAGGTAGAATGCCCCTGGGTTCAATCCCCGGTACTGCAAAGAAAAAAAAAAAAAGCTAGACCTAGAACTAAAAGCCAGGTCAGAATTTGTGGAATAAGTATGTGTTACTTATAACAGATTTTGGAGTATTATTATTTTTCGTATTTATGACATATGGGCACAAGAATGTAGACTCAGGAACCAGACTTCCCTGGTTTGAATGCGAATTCTGCTACTTAGTAGCTTAGTGATATGAAGCAACTTATTTTCTATTCATCAGTTTCTGCATTTGTAAGATGAGAATAATAGTATCTACAACTCTTCAGTGATTGTGAAAATTATATGAGTTAATATATGAAAAGCACTTAAAACAGAATCAAGCATATTCTAAGTACTAGGGACCTGTTAGCTAACGCACTTCTATGATATATCCTTCTAAAGACTGTAAAATGCAAGCCTACATTGCAGTATAGCCTCCTGCTATCACAGTTTGCAAGATGGTTTAACATCATTAGCAATCAGGGAAATGAAAATTAAAATGACACTGAGATTCCAGCTAACTCCAGTTAGAATGACAATTATTAAGAATACAAAAAAATAATAAATGGTGAGGATGTGGGGAAATAGGAACACTTATACGCTGTTGGTGGGACTGTAAATTACAACAGCCACTATGAAGATCAATATAAAGGTGCCTTAAAAGGAACGGAGCCAGGTGTGGTGCCACATGCCTGTAATCCCAGTACTTGGGAAACTGAGACAAGAGGATCACAGATTTGAGGCCAGTCTCAGCAACTTAGTGAGACCCTCAGCAATTTATGGAGACCCTGTTTCCAAATAAAAAAATTAGAAAAGGGCTAGGGATGTAACTCAGAAGTAGAAGGCCCTGGATGCAACCCCCAGTTCCACAAAAAAAGGGGGGGGGAGACTGGGAATGGAGCCACCATGTGACCCAGTCATACCACTCTTGGGGATCTTCCCAAAGGAATTGAAGTCATATTACTGTAGTGATACGATACATGCTTGTCCATGTTTATAGCAGCATAATTCAAGATAACCAAACTATGGAACCAGCCTAGATGTTCATCAACAGACAAATGGATTACAAAATTATGGTGTCTCCACACAATGGAATTTTACTCAGTGAAATAAAGAACATAGTCACGTCATTTGCGGGAAAATGTATGGAACTGGAAAATAGGCTAAGTGAGATTAGCCAGTCACAGAAAGTGAAGGGCCATATGTTTTCACTCATATGCGGAAGATGGAGAGAAACTGGGAAACACAGAGGACTTACAATGCATCAGTTAAAAAAATTCTTCTAAAAAATCAGATTCCTTGGTAAGTGGGATAAATTGTTAGTATATGAAACACATAGTCTGATAACCTGCCCTTTCACTTTCTGTATTTTATAATTTTTATGCCACAGTGTTTTCAAAATTGAGCATCCCTAAAATAAGCATCTAATAAGCAGTGGTGTCTCGTGAACCACCATTGGACAAGATGCAGTTATGATGTAGTTTCCTTGGACTCTGTACCCATAAACGGGGCGGTTATTACTGGAAATAGGATAGAATGACCACAACCCCTGCTCGTGTTAGACCATAATCGCTTAAGCCATTTGAGGAAGGTATGCAAGTCACGATTGGTATCAAAAAACACCTTTCGACACTTGCTGTCAGATTAAGATTCACTATTAGTATTGCAGTAGCAGTTTGAAAGAAAATCTTGGTGATAATAGTGAAGTATTCTTTGAAGAAGTATGTCTAGCTGGGCATGGTGGCACACACCCGTAATCCCAGTACTTGGGAGGCTGAGACAAGAAGATCACAGGTTTAAACCAAGGTACAGGAACTTTGTGAGACTCTGTTTCAAAATAAAGCATAAAAAGGTATGGGGGTGTGGCTCAGTGCATAAGAATGTTCTTGGGTTCAATCCCCAGTAGTGTGTGCATACACATGCATGTGTATGAGTGTGTGCGCATGTGCGTGCGCACACACACACATTGTGTCTACCACCCAAAGTTTGGATGGAATAGTTTTGTGTGAGCTACACAGATGTCAGTGATTTTGAGGCCAAAAAAATTATAAAAATAGATTATAAATATGAAGACGTTTTAGGAATGCTTTAAGCATTCTTGGTGAATCATCTTATATTCACCGAGGGCACCTTAGAAACTAGTCCTTATGTTACTCTACACTGTAATAACCTGTTTCCTTACCGAAGTCTTTAAAGGGACCTAGTGCTGACCACTGCTGCTGTGTAGCACCTGTTACTGTGTCTAGCATATGCTCAAAATTTGTTTCGCTGGATACACCATGGGCTTTTAATGGAGACTTGAAAAAAATATATTTCACACTATTAGCAAAATATTCACATTCATTCCAAAAACAAATATTTATCATGCTGGGCACTGGAGTGACAAAATTAGACAAGGAAGGCAGACTCTCTGGCGTCTCAGAACTTGAAGACTTCAAACAAATATACAAATATGTGTGTGTGTATATATATATATATATATATATATATATATATATATGGCATTATGTTAGGTGATGGTAAGTCAATGTAGGAGGGGGAAGTAATGTGTGGTTGTTGATTTACATAGGGTGGCCATGCTCACTGATAAACGTCATCCTAACAGAGACCTGAAAGGAGTGGAGAGACTGGCTCTGCAGGTATCTGAGGGAGGAACATTCCAGGCAGAGAAAAAGTCACATGCAAGGGCCCTGATGTGGGAAAGAACTTTCTAGATTTTCAGATTGTGTGGCTGGAGCAGAGCTTGCAAGAGGCAAAATGGAAAGAAATGACATGAAAGAAGCCAGGTCACCAGTGAGAAACCAATGGAGGAATAGTTTCTGTGAAATTTCTTTTACTCATCAGATACTGACTTCTTGCCTTAACATAGATCTATATATTGTTACCTGGTCATAAAGACCATGTGGCAGGGGCTCCAATTGCTCACGTTGTTCCTTCAATCTACATCTCTCTCTCTCTCTCTCTCTCGTCCCACTGGAACAATCCTTCTGCTTTTGCACAGTGCAAAGAGCACTGGAGTTGGAGTCAGACTGCCTGGAACTGTCGTTTTCAAAGCATAAGTTTTGAGAATCAGACCCCTTAGTTGGTGACAGGTCAGTCTTATTTTCTGATTCATAAAACAGGGATAACATCTACCCTCCAGGAGTTTTGTAAAAAATAAGATTATTTGAATAAAGAACTTAAAATGATACCTAGTACATACCAGATGCCAAAAAAAGTACGACTTTTTATTTATAAATTTATACTTATAAATTTGAGCATTTGATGAAATAACTTCGCAGCCAACAGATGTATTTATTGGGCTCTCTCAGGGAGACCATTGGATTTCACAGTTGGATCTGCATGATGGTTACTTGTGCCTGCTCTCACACCATAAACGTAGAACTGCAAACATGTGATTTTTATACCCAGTACCAGACACTGTGTCTGAAAAGGTACATACCTAATAAATGTGTTGGGAGCTTGAGCAACTGGGTCTTATAGATTTCTGCAGATTAATCAGAGCCAGATAAATGCCATCCTTTCCTTATCATGACAAAACAAAGTGGGATGGAGTAGCTGGCTTCCCCTTCTCTACCCCACTGGGGTACCTCTCATTAAATTTCCCAGGAGATCAGTTTCTAGGATGCTTCACCCTCTAACAAGCCTATATGTTGTCCTACCCAGATGTTTGAAAGATTCCTAATGCCCTTGTCTCTTCTTCTTGCATGAAATTCATTAAAAGTCTTTGATGGGGAAAATAATGAGCTACATCCAAGTAATATCTCATTGACAGGGACTTATGGGTCACATGTGAATTTAATTGGTTCCAGCAATTTGAATATATGAGATCCTCAATAAGTATTATATGTTGCTTGAGTCCATCTCTTAGGTAAAGCTATCATTTTGTTTCTGTACCTGGTGAGTTCTGCATTTGACATCTTAGATCATACAATATCATCAGAGTAGTACATCTTTGGAAACCAAGTCAGCTAGTCAACATGTCAAGTTTTATAAGAGGAGTTAAGTAGAGTTTTCTTGAGTGGGCACTTTCAACACTAAATTGCTTTGGGTATGCATGTGTGCAAGTACATACTCTTACACAATCAAAGCATTAATCTACAAGTGTTTTTCTGAATTTGATGTTACAATGTCAGGATGATAATCTTCTACCTTTCAATTATTTGGGACTTCTATGTTAATCTTTATGCAAGTTGGTAGTAAATGATTAAGATACTTAGGAATATGTAAGAAAATAAGCATTTCTCAGAAGTAAGATGGCATTGCGTTTTACAAGTCAAAATTGACTGAGAAAACTTGAAATGAAAAATCTTGAGTAAGGAGTGCCACAGTGTGGTCATAGTAGCTAATTTCATGCAATTTTTGTTCAAATATTTTTTGAGAGCTGAAATAAGGTTAATTTGTGACCAGTAAATCCTCCTCCTCCTCCTCCTCCTCCTCCTCCTCCTCCTCCTTCTTCTTGAAGCCATCATATATATATACATATATATATGTATATGTATATAATGGCTTCTAGAAAGTTCTAAAGATTATCTACAGCTTTCCCTGATACATTATTGTAATAAAATTACATAATGACTTTAAAGAGGTTTTCTGCTTTCACAAAAGATGTAATTAACTCCAGATGTTTAAACTATCTTTAAGTTTTGTTTCTGCACCTGCCTCTATGTAGGTGTGGGCAACACAAGAGAGGAGTGGAGAGGATGAATATGCCAATTTTATTTGATGAATTTTTGGCCAAACAATATCTTGGTCCCAGTGTTTAGGTATTCAGCTTTCATTAGGCGATAATCGTTGGTTTCCTATATGTAAGAGGCATCATTGCCAGGTTGCAGTCCCACTTCTTGTGTTCTGAAGTTCCCAGCAAGGCTGGGAGACGGGGAAATATCACACTGTTGGACAGTGAGGCTGGGCTGTAATGGAGATAGGCACAGGTGTGCACAGATGCAGGCAGGACTGGAGAGGAGAGAGGGTCATATTTGCTCTGAGGATGAAGGGGAGATTAGTGACTGAGCAGGTAACTCCTAGAACATTAGGATTTTGAAAAAACTCAAGGCCCGGGTTGAGAAAGGGCTAGAAATTGGGAGGTGATTCTAACATACTGAGTAAATAATTCACTTCTTGTTTTTTGTTAGGACTCTCATTAGTCCATTTTATTCCTGTGTATCTTTAAACTATTTCCTGGCAGAAAATAAAACATTTGTTTTTTTAATTTAATGTATGCATGTAATATATGTATGTGTGTGTTTGGTGGTGCTGGAAATTGAATCCAGTGGATTTCTACCTTCAAGTTACACCCCCAGCCCTATTGTATTTTTTATTTTGAAACAGGGTCTCACTAAGTTGCTGAGGCTGGCCTTAAACCTGTGATCCACCTGTCTCAGCCTGTCTTAGCCTATCTCAGGCAGCATACGACACATTGCCCGGGATATTTGCTTTTGTGTGTGTGTGGTACTGGGGATGGAACCCAGGGACCTTCTACTTCCGGGCTACACCCCCAGACCTATTTTATTTCTTATTATTTGAAAACAAGATCTCGATAATTTGCTGAAAGCCTCACTAAGTTGCTGAGGTTGGCTTTGAACCTGCAATCCTCCTGTCTCAGCCATCCAAGCACTGGGATTACAAGCATGCACCATCACGCCCGGCACATTTGCTTTTTAAAATCATGTATTATACATTTTAATACAATGGTGATTTCCTTTTCAAAACATGCTGTATATTATTGTGATAACATTATATAATATATTATTCCTAATGTAAGATGAGCACTGAATTTTATCCCATTGGAGAAATTTAACCATATTCGCTTTAAAAGACAAGCTCAAGAAGTAAGGATGTAAAACAATTTTTGGAAGAATGCTTCCATCTAGTGGTTAAATTGAGAAATTCATTTCTATGTATTCGTATATTTCTTAAAAATGTGTGTTCATCTGAATTTTAAACAATGATGAAATATTTTCCTGTTCACTAATTGTTACTAATTTCTTATTTTCCTTCAGTTGTTGAGGTTGCAACAATTTAGTTTTACATCTGGTTTCTTGATTCTCAAAGATGTAATTTCTCTAAAGAAAAATAAGCTCCAAAATAATAAAGCTTCGTGTCTGTTAAACCTTTCATACACACCTTATCTCTGTTGATACTGATGGCCTT
Organism: Glis glis; assembly: GCA_004027185.1. Classification (NCBI taxonomy): domain Eukaryota; kingdom Metazoa; phylum Chordata; class Mammalia; order Rodentia; family Gliridae; genus Glis; species Glis glis. The sequence continues at coordinate 13,276 of PVJS01022336.1, forward strand.
CTTCTATGTATGCATGAATGCGTGCATTGTGTATTTTAATAATGTAGCAAACATATGTGGACCTAATAGCCAGTATAAAAGCTCAAACTTTGGGAATAAGTTACATCTAATCATGTGGTCCCCCTCCCATCCATTTGCTGACCCTTCCCAAACTAACAACCTTTATAAATACCTTTATAAATACTCTGCATTTTCTTTCACTCTTTCTTTTTGTGTGTGTGGTGTGGTGCTGGGGATTGAACCCACAGGCATTCTACACCCCCGGTCCTATTTTACTTTTTATTTGGAAACAGGGTCTCACTAAGTGGCTGAGGCTGGCTGTGACCTGCGATCCTCCTGTCTCAGCCTCCCAAGTACTAGTATTATGGGAATGTGCCACCGCACCTGGCTCACTCTATCCTTCTGTCTCCATGTTGTGTTAAGATTCATCCATTTCACTGCATGCTGCATGTCATTGTAGTTCACTTATTGTGTGTCACATCAGAGGGGATTTTGTTTGTGTGTATGGTACTGGGGATTGAACCCAGGGGCATTCTATCTTTGAGCTATATCCCCAGTCCTATTTAATTTTTTTATTTTTTTATTTATTTTATTATTATTATTATTATTATTATTATTATTATTATTGCAGTACCGGGGATTGAACCCAGGGGCATTCTACCTCGGCGCCACACTCCCGGCCCTATTTTTTATGCTTTATTTTGAAACCGGGTCTCACGAGGTTGCGGAGGGCCTCACTAAGGAGAGAGTGAGAGAGACAGAGAGACAGAGACAGAGCAAGAGCTGAGGCTGGCCGCGAACCCGGATCCTCTGGTCTCTGCCTCCCAAAGTACTGGGATTACAAGCGTGCGCCACCACGCCAGGCCTAATTTTTTTATTTTGAAACACTAAGTTGTGGTGGGCCTCGTGAAGTTGCTGAGGCTGGCTGCAAATCTGCAATCCTCCTGTCTCAGCCTCCCAAGTGCAGGCACATGCCACCATGTCTGGCTACATCATAGTTTTTTAAGTGACTATAACACAGATCATTCATCCACTCTATGTGTGTGCAGCTGGTATTTCCCCCAATTTTTGCTCTTGTAAATAATATACCTCTGGGGCTTCATTTCCCAATAAGTCTTCCTTTTTGGTCAAGCTTACAACCATGCTGGTCTCTCAAAACGCCATTCTATTTCCTGACCCTGCCTTGCTCATCCTATTCCCTGTCAGTATGCCTACATTTCTTTCTGCACACCGAATTCTACATGGCACCCAAGACCAGAGTGAAGTTCCACTTTTACTGTGAAATTTACCACTATGATTTATAGAATTCTTCCTTGTCTTTGAATGTCTAAAATATATTTTATTCCAATGTTTTGGAAAATAGTATAACTGTCATTCATTGATCACCTACAATGTGCCAGGCATAGACCCAAACACTGTGCATAGATTGTTTCATCTTATCCTTATACTACAATGTACTGTGTAGATAGTTATCATGACTTCTCCGGTGCATTAGTTAATACTAGTTATCTTAATTGTTTGAACACTGAAAGATTTCACAGTACTCAGACTATCCTCGGGCAAAAACATCTACGGCAACAGGAAAAGAAGGATGTGCACTCACAAGGGGTTCCAAAGTGTCAGGCACAAGTTTCCTTGAGCCATAGTTGTATAGACACATAATAAAATTTTGTTAATTTCATTATTCTTAGAAAAGAAATCCTCAATGATCAAATCCCCTTTTTTTCCCTCATTCAGACATTGCTAAGATGACCTTGTTAATACTGTACTGTATCTTCTTACAGATTTTTTCTAGATAGGTATGGCCTATGCTTGTGTTTTCTCGTATACACATGTTTTTTAAAGAAATTTGGTCTTTTCTAGATATTTTTAGAGGACTACTGTTATCTATTGTGTTTTGGGTTTGTTTGTTTGATAATACATCCTGAGTTAATCAGCTTTTGCTCCCTGTGACAAAACACTGGAGAAAGTCAACATAAAGGAGGAAAGATTGTCCGGCAAAGTTATTAATTGATATGTATTGATCTTTTGGGATGAATTTGAAAAATATTGGGGCTGAAAGTAGAAAACAGCTGGGTTGGGAGATGGGGATGGATAAGGAAAATGCCTCCTGTTCCTGTTGAGTAGCCTCCATTCAGGAGAACCCCAAGGCCAGTGGTATAAGGCAGAGTTGGATTTCATATAAAGCAACTTGATTGACAAAGCATTGTGTGAAAAAGTTGAAAATATGAGGATTTTACTTTAAATGGCATGCTGTCTTTAAGGAGCACCATGGCAAAGATTTTGATGGAAAACAACAATTGATCGGTTTATGGGAAGAAAATTCATAGTAGTATGGGCATGATTAAGAGCATCTTATACTGTTACCACTTTATACATTGACGTTTAATAATTTCATGCCATTATTCGGTCGTTAGCTTTTCTATCCACCCCCTTAAAAATGCACAGGGACAAATACACTTTATCATGGCCAAATGTCATATGCCTGGCATACATGCAGTGCTATATAAATATTTTTGAGTGAAAAAGAATAACAGACAAAAAGAGATACTTTGAGAGGCTCACATTTTTGAAGGCTAGGGCTCATAGGACTGCATTTTGGGTTTGAGAGACCTCACTCAATTTTCAGTGTTAGAGGTATTTACCTCTAACTTTACAGACCAAGAAAAGGGATGTGGTAACACCACAATGATGCAGACACATGCTGCAAAAACAGTAAATATACAATATAAAGTTGGAGATGGATGGAAATTCAATTGAGAATTGAATCCTTTGGGATTCACAGGGAGCAATGAATCAGAAATCAGAAAGCCTCTGAAAAGAGGTAGAATTTAGAGAAAGAGCAGGGCTTTGTAAGTAAGGAAGGAGTGAGGGCCAAGAAAAAGAAGCATAATGAACAAAAGCATTGAGGTATGCAAACATAAGGGCATTTTTAAAGTGAATTTTGTAGGAGATTTAAATATGGAAGATTAATAGAAAATGAGCTTGAAAGAATAGCAAGCCCCAGGAAACCTCAGAAACAAACTTCCAGTAAGGAGTCTTCAAGTGATTTATTAAGGATTAGACCAGGGATCATGATCAGACGACCTTCTATGTATGTGTCTGTCTCTATGTATATGCACATATATATACATGCTCAAGTCAAGTGCACGTGCATGCACGTGCGCATAACACACACACACACACACACACACACACACTGGGGATTGGACCCAGGGGGGCTCTACCTCTGAGCTACACCACCAGCCCTTTTTATTTTTTATTTTGAAATAGGTCTTTCTGAATTACTGAGGGTCTAGTTGACTTGCTGAGGCTGGCCTGGAACTTGCGATCCTCCTGTCTCAGCCTCCCAAGTACTGGGATTACAGGCATGGGCTACCACACTGGGTTTCTATGTATATTATTAAAAATAGTGTGAGGAATTAACAGGCAGAGAAAGGAGGCAAACAATGTAAATACCTTTAGAGCCATTATAATCATCCTGTAAGAAGACGACAGAGTCCTGATTTTGGGTGGTAGTAGGGTAATACAAAAAAGACAACTGTCACAGTTATGGTGCAATAATAGAACAATTATAGTTAATAAAATGAGTTGGTCTTCTTTGGTTTAACATAGGCAATGATGTTTGAATCTCTCTTTTCACCATCACTCCTTTTGCAAAAGTGGCTACGTTGAAGTATTCCATGTTTTCTAGGCATATTCAGAATGCTCATGGGTAACAACCCTGATTGGATCCATGGTTAAGCAGAGAAGAGAAAGAAAAGCACTGGGGCAAAGTCCTATGTGATGGCCTTTATTCTCCATCATTCTCATGTACCAAAACTTAAGATTTAACAGATCCTCAAAAGTGCTGAGCTCTTGACTTCCCTCCTTGGTTCTGTTCCTCTCTCCCACTGGCGTATCCTATATCCTGCCCCCTGTCTGTTGGCTGAATCATCTTTCCCCAGTCTGTTCAAATCACACCTCTTCCAGGAGGCAGTAACTGACTCATATTGAGTTAAATGCCCCTTTATATGTAGAACCTAAATTTCAACATTTTTTAAACTTTTCAAACAACCTCCCCAAAACTCACTTCTACAAAATACTTCTAGCAAATGTACTGGGGGTTTCTCAGAGGAGACAGAGAGTTGTCTTTTGTACAGAAACCATTCCAAAACAACTGGATGCTACTAGCCATGCAATCTTGTCAGCTCTAAAGTGGATATAGTATGATTTACCTCCTCAGATGGTCGGGGATTTAAATGAGATATTTACAAGTACTTGGCATCATAGCTGGCACAATAGATGGTTCAATGAAGGAAATCCCTTTTGACATGTTGCTGTTTCTCTTTCTCAATGTCTCTGTCTACCTTCCACTTCCACCACGTCTCTTTTCTCCTTCCTCTCTCAGCTACCTTCTCTGTCAACACCCTCCAGGTACTACATGGAGCAATTCCACTTCATTCCAAAATTCCTGGTGCATTATTCTTGAAGTTCAGTAGAACAAGAGGCCCTGTAGTTTACAGAGCTCGCCTGATTAGAAGTCTGTCTACCAACCATTGACTGCCAATTGAGTCTTGAGCCTCCCCATCCATACCAAGTGTTTTAACCGAGTATTTCTTCCAAGCACATATTGTAATCTACCCAGAAGAATTTTCATACCAAGTCCTAAGAGGATAAGAAAAAGTCTGGTTGATCCTCATGAGTTCTCATGGTATTTTATGCTAATAAGATGGCCTGTTTACTTGCCTATTCTCCCAACTGGTCTGTAAACCTCTTGAGAGCAGGGATGTCCTTCTTTCCCATTAGGTCCTCAGTGTTCTGCTTGGAGTAGATGACATAGTATTGAGTGAATAAATTTTATCCTATAACCATATCAGCATGTAGGGTGACGTAGTTCAACATTCTTCTATTTAGAAGCAAACGAAGACTCAAAAAACCAAAGAAACTTAAGTTACACAGCTCCTAAATGGCAGTGTCAGAATTAGAACCCAGGATTAATCCCAGTAATCTTAGTTGGTAAACTTTATTCCTTTTTTTAAAAATTAGGTCAATGTGAGTTCTCCTGTTTTGATGATTCCAAATTTAATGAAGTGGTATTGGCAATGTAATGTAGTTATTTAAAGAAAGATATTGTCCAGACATATGTGAAAGCAAGAAGAGAAATCATCTTTACTCTTTCAGTCTATCTCTATGCGTCATTGACACTTCTAATAGGATCAAATACATGGTGTGTAATTCTTTATTATTTAATTTTTATTGAACTAAAGTTCACATAAAATATTTTTTTAATTTTTAAAAATATTTTTATCATACATTTTTATTCATGCGTTGTAGTCTCACATCATAATGTAGTTCATAATGATAGTGACATACATGCACACAGCACTTGATGAGTTCTCCCCAGCTCCCTCCCCACTCCCCCCTTCCCCACACATGATATTGAGATTGGCATTGGTATTCTCATATATGTACATAATGTCAATAGAAGTGTTTCCTTCAAACTTCCTCTCCCCCCTCCCCTATACCACCTCCCTCCCTGCACTGGAGTTTTTCCTCCATTATCTGAAGTCCTTCTTGTATCCCAATTACTCCCTGGCTTCCACATTAGAGAAAATATGACCTTTCACTGTGACTGGCTAGTCTTACTTAATATAATAGTCTCCAGGTCCATCCATTTTCCTGAAAATGACCTAATTTTGTTCTTTATTGCTGAGTAGAATTCGACTGTGTGTATATCTTATAATTTTGTAATCAATTCATCTGTTGATGAACACCTGGATTGGTTCCATACTTTGGCTATTGTGAACTGTGCAGCTATAAACATGGATAGACATGCATTACTATAATATTCTGATTTCAGTCCCTTGGAAAGATACCCAGGAGTGGTATATCTGGATCATATGGTGGCTCCATTCCCAGTTTTTTAAGAAATCACCACACTGATCTCCAAAGCAGCTTCACTAATTTTCAATCCCACCAGTGATGTATAGGAATTCATAGTATATAATTATGAGACAAAAACTCATGTGAAAGCACACTTTCTGAAGTCCATACATTACACATTTGAGAATAATGTAAGATTATGAAAGTCTACTATTCTATTTTTTAATTCTAAAACTTCTCAAAGAAGCTGGGCGTAGTGGCGCACACTTGTAATCCCAGTACTTGGGAGGCTGAGACAGGAGGACCACAGGTTCAAAACCAGCCTCGGCAATTTAGCAAGACTCTCAGCAACCTAGTGAGATCCTGTTTCCAAATAAGAAATAAAACAGGGCTGGGGGTGTAGCTCAGAGGTAGAATGCCTCTGGGTTCAATCCCCGGTACCAAAAACAAACAAACAAATAAATAAATATTCTCAAAATGTTTATTTTCAAGGTGTTGATTTAATATGGTGACACAAGAATCTGAGAGGGATTTCTTACAAATGTATTTTGGCTGAAGGTGATAAATGATACCGTATCTTTGTATTATAGAGTCAAGAGACTATTTGTGTGTATGTGTGTGTTCACACGGTGTGATGTATTCATGAGACAGTTCATGTGTTTCTTAGTGTGATAAGTTATTTATTGTGTTTGCTCTAAGAAGTCAACAGTTTGCAGATTTATGACAAAAATGTGCTATTGTGGTACTCGTGTGCATTTCAACGAAAACTCGAGACGTATGTTTCTGATTTGCTTAATCTTCATTCATCAAAACATTGTCTCATAAAAGCTATTCCAATTCCCAAGCTGCATTTAAGATCCATTTGGGGCTTTTATTCTCTCAGCTTAGAAATCATGTTTTTCTAAAAACAAAGAAAATTCAGAAAGTTTAGTCTGAAACACGTTAGCCATGAAATCTTTGGCAGTGCTTAATTTGGAAAAAAAAAGTACTTCCCCATTAAAAATGAATTTTTAAAGCATTCCATTTAATATGGGAAGTCCTCTTTTTTTTAAAATTTAGAAGCTGTCTACTTGACTATCACAGGACTTTGATTTCTAATGTTGCATATTAGAAAAGATAACTAAATGCTGCTCTGTACCAAAAAGAAAGAAAGAAAAGGTACCAATGTGAAAGTGTGTGTATGGGGGGGGCAAGTATCTATATCAACCCACACTCTGTCCACACATTTCTTTGCTAGAGTAATGAGTTTGCAAAAACCTTCATCAACTATAGTGTGAATATTTAAACACTATTCGGAAGCAACCATGCTCTGGCTCCAAAAGCATTGAACTCCACTGAATTTGTCTTAAAGTTCCAGTTACAATGTCTGGACAGGAGGAGCAAAGTTAAAATATTGAGGAAGTATTTCTTCATAGTTTGTCTGCAGGCATTCCCCTGGGACATGTTTCTATCCTCTTTTACCTGATACAATGTAACAGCCTCTTAGTAAGACTCCCTTACAGGAATCCCTCTCTTAACAAGTCTGTTCTCAAATCTGTTGTCAAACTGAGTTATCTAGCATACAAACTTCATCTTGCTAGTCCTACATTTAAAAAGCCTTTACTGATTTCCAGTGTCTATAGTACAAGTACAAGCTTGGTTCACAAGGCCTTTTAAATATGCCTCCTATTTCTTTATGTTCTCTTTTTACATTTTTCCCACACCTTTCCTGTCTCTCCCAAGGCCACCTCTGACAATCATCATGCCTTCTCAGTCCCCCAACCACGCCATGCATGACCTTCTGTGGGCACTCCATTCTATACCTTACGCAACCTTCCTTGGGTAAATGAGTCCTCTTCATTCATCCTCAAAGATCAGCTTAAATGTCCCTTCCGAACTTCCCAGCACTATTGTATACCCACCGCGCTGTCCATCATAACTCAACCTACTCTACTCCACTCAATTTACAGTCTAGGAAAATGGAGCTGCAGGAGAAGAATATGTCGTCTCCACCTAAACTAGTGCCTCTAACCAAGTTGATCCTTGATGGAGGACACTGACTTTCAATGTCGTGCAATTATGTGTATCCCAGGGCCGCTAGGACGTGGAATTGGCCTCTAACTTAACAAAACCCCATGAAAGGAAGAAACATCTGCCTAAGTATTTTCCTCAGAAGTCAAGTTGTCCGAGGTTAGAGCCTCAAATGAATTTTTTTCTCCTTACCTTGATTCTTTTGTTTCTGTGGCTTTCTTTGTTTCTGACTCTGAGCTTTTGAATGTGTACTTTGACTGACATTTAGTAACTATGGACATCCTTATACTTGGTTGCTGGCCCGCTAGTCTACTTCTACTTTCTATGAGTGTGTGCATCAGGGACTCAGAGGACCTTGCCCAGGAGGTCAGCTGCTCCTTGGCATGTGCCATGAGACAAAGCTTCCTTCATCTACAAATACAAAGGCTGATAGAATGGAAGGCTTGGGTCCTTCCAGCCCGGGGACAATCTAGATAAGTGACAGGAAGTGGGGACTGGGAGGAGGAGGCAAGGCCAGGAGAGGCTTTATACAGTTTTCACACTTCTCACTCTGCCAGGGGAACTTCAGTGTGCTTGCTTACCTCTGCACACTGAGAGGGAGCCAGACTCTCAGCCCCTGAATGAGGAAGGAAAGAATGCCAGAGGGAGATGGGGCAGCACTATAAATTGTTTTGCATATGAAAGAGAGGCAGATTTCCTTGAAAGGAGAGAGAGTGACTAAATGTTCCAGAGAGCTTGACCATGAATGATTTCCTTTTGGCCTAAGGTAGGAAAAAATGTTTTCCAGTTCTGCCTGAACTGTTAAAAGAGAGGAAAATATCTCAACCACAAAAGGTTAAGAACAATGTTGCTACTGTAAGGTTATTGTTGATATTGAGGAAGTAAAAAAGAAGTAGGCAGATAGGGCCAGAGGGCCACTGCATTTCCTGAGAGGTGACAGATGCTAACGAACTTCCAAAACTCCTGAAAAGGTCAGACCTCCCAAATGTCAAGTGATAATGAGATCAGAAGCCTCCTGAGAATGACCAGAGCCTCACAAGACTCCAGTTGTTCCTGCTGATCAACAACCCCAGGAGATTCCCAGAGAGTCCAGGAAATAGTGTCCGGAACCCCAACCCAGAGAAGGAGACTCAAAGAAGGACACTATGCAAATACACTATGCAAATCCCAGAAAACTGCCTCGAAGACCCAATCTAAAAGGACTTCAAGAAGCATATAAACTCCTAGACAGCCAGTCTAAATGGTTACCCACTCTGGGAACCCCTCCTTTGGGAGCTTTTCTTCACCCGTGCAGGTCACATTGGCTTTGAGAGAAAGTGGTGTGTAATTGACTGCACTCGGCCCCGGGGAACTCTCCGGTAGTGACCTGAAGGTGCCTGCTGGACATGAAGGCTGACTGAGGCCATAGGGGTGGCCCGCACCTCTCTTCCAGCAGATCCTGTGGACTTGGGGAGAAAGTGGTTTGAAATTAATGGTGCTGCCAGGCGTGGTGGCGCACGCTTGTAATCCCAGTACTTGGGAGGCTGAGACTGGAGGATCCGGGTTCGCGGCCAGCCTCAGCTACTTAGTGAGGCCCTCTGCAACTTAGTGAGACCCTGTTTCAAAATAAAGAACAAAAAATAGGGCTGGGGGTGGAGCTCAGAGGTAGAATGCCCCTGGGTTCAATCCCCAGTACGGCAAAAAAAAAAAAAGAAATTGATGGCGCTTGGCTTGGGCTACTCCCAAATAGTGTCCACAAGGCAGCTGCTGGACTCCAGGGTCCCCACTGCCCACAAGGGTGACCTGCCTCTTTTCCCCTTTTCCAGCTCTCTTTACCATAAACTCCCTGCTCCTTTTCTGTTGTCTGTGAGAGTCATTCTTCGCACTCCATAGACAAGAACCCTGGTAAGAAAAACGTCTGTCTCAATATCACACCAAATAGAATATAAAGAGACTTTGTCAAGCTTTCTTACTCTTAGAATTCTGAAGCTTTATTCACGGTCTTATAAAAATAACTAATTAATTTGATTATTGGCAGGGAGTAACAGTCCTCATCTTCTCTTTGGACAATTTCCTTAAATCGTGGCAACTTTTTCTTCATAAAAGCAATTTTTCAAATATATTTCTAACCTAGAGTATTCTCAGATTACCCAGACTTGGCTGCATCACTAATCATGGACCAACACTGACTTGTGCTCTGAAAAAGATATTTAATGAATAAAAAAGAAAGCAAGGCATGAGCTTGGTAGTAGATGCCTGTAATCCCAGCTACTCGAGAGGCTGAGATACGAGGATCATATGTTCGAGGCCAGCCTTGGCAACTTTGTGAGATCCTGTATCAAAATAAAAGGGCTGGCTGGGTGTGGTGACATACTCTTGTAATCCCAGTACTTGGGAGGCTGAGACAGGAGGATTGCAGGTTCAAGGCCAGCCTTGACAATTTAGCAAGGCTCTCAGCAACCTAGTGAGACTCTGTTTCCAAATAAGAAATAAAATCGAACTGGGGGTGTAGCTTGGTGGTAGAATGCCTCTGGGTTCAACCCCAGTACTAAAAATAAAGAATAAATAAAATAAAAGGGCTGGGGGATATAACTCAGTGGTAGGGTGCCCTGGGTTCAATCCCAAGTATTGCCAAACAACAACAAAAAACAAGAAACAGAAAGATGCCCAAATGATATAGAATATAAAATATTTGAGAGCCAGGCATGGTGGTGAACACCTGTAATCCCAGTCCTTGGGAGGCTGAGACAGGTTCGCTGCCAGCCTCAGCTACTTAGTGAGGCCCTCCACAACTTAGTGAGACCCTGTTTCAAATAGGGCTGGGAGTGTAGCCCAGAGGTTGAATGCCCCTGGGTTCAATCCCCAGTACTAGCCGGGCGTGGTGGCGCACGCTTGTAATCCCAGTACTTTGGGAGGCAGAGACCGGAGGATCCGGGTTCGCGGCCAGCCTCAGCGCTCTCTCTCTCTCTCTCTTTCTCTCTCTCTCTCTCTCCTTAGTGAGGCCCTCTGCAACTTCGTGAGACCCGGTTTCAAAAATAAAGTATAAAAAATAGGGCCGGGGGCGTAGTGCGGAGGTAGAATGCCCCTGCGTTCAATCTCCGGTACCGCAATCCCCAGTACTGCAAAAATAAATAAATAAATAAATAAATAAATAAATAAATAAATAAATAAAACTAAAAATAAAATAGGACTGGGGGTGTAGCTCAGAGGTAGAATACCCTTGGGTTCAATCTCCAGTACCATACACAAAAAAGAATATTAAATATTTAAAATTATAATTTAAATAACATTTCAGTTCACTTGCACATAGGATGTAAAGAGTCACCAGATAATATTGTTTCCACCTAACAATGAGAAAACGTCTTTTTCACAGGCCTATCAGAGATCTGTAGCCACCAAGCAACTAGGTAAACTGAATTCCTGAGAGAATGTATTGGCAGAGCAAGATAAAATAGCTTCTAAAAGCAGATACAATGTTCATAGCAGCACAATTTACAATAGCCAAATTATGGAACCAGCTTAGGTGTCCTTCAACAGATGAATGGATCACAAAACGGTGGAATAAACACACAACGGAATTTTTTCTCAATCATAAAGAAGAACAAAATCACACCATTTGCAGGAAAATGGATGGAAATTGAGAATATTATACTGTGAGATTAGCCAGTTTCAAAAAGTGAGTAGATGTACATTTTCTCTTATATGTGGAAGCTAGAGAGATATTTAGAAATAAGGGTAACATCAGATGGAAGAGCAGAGACTCCTATGGAGCGATTGAGGGGGTTTAGGGAAGGAGGCAGGGGAAGAGGTGAAGACATAGTGTAACAGTTGAAATAATGCTATGAATGTACACAAAATTACCAATTCCAATCTCAAAGTACCAATTCCCTCTCAAAGAGGGAGGGGGAGGGACCCGGTGGGAAGTGCTCCAAGAGTTGTGTGCATGTATTTTTCTATCACTCTATACCCCAATATGATGTGTAATTACAATGCACCAAATTAAATAAAATAAAAGCAGGTATAAATAGAGCAGGTGAAATACAAGCAAACTCTTAAAGACTGAGTATGGATGGATGGGACAGTTTACAGATACTGGAAACTGTAGGAGTAAGAAGAGTTCTCACCAACCCACAAGTTCTTTTCCGTGGCTTCTACTGCATGGTTGAAAAAATAATGGAGCAAAGTAGGGGATGGAGGAAGGTTCTCCTTGTTGATGTTCTAGGGGGAAGAGCAGGAAATTCTCCCTTCTCCTCTAGGGCCAAGGAAAAGACCCCCCCCCCAGAAAAAGATTTTTTGGGAAGCAAAGGCCTTTGCCTTGCAAAGGGGCAGGGAATCCTCTGAACGTCAGGATCTCACACAGTTACAAAGGACAGGGGTGGCAGGAGGGAGGAGGATAGGAAACTCCTGCTCACATATGATGATATGAGATTAGTATAATAGTATATATATATTATGAGATTTTATATACATATGAGATATTGGTTGTTTCTTCTGTTTTCATCCACAATTCCAAACTTCTAACTCCTTGTCTAACAGAGGTCCTAAGACCCTCTTCATTGCAGAGGCTCCTGACCCATAGCAAAGAGGGAGAAGTGCTACACAGCTATACAGAGAGGCCAAGAAGACTCTAGACAGACAGGCCTTTCTGGGTTTCTCTACCCAGCTTATTTGCATTAGATGACACCCTTTTTGTCCAATCACATTTTAACATGCTTGTCCATGCTTCCGTCATTCATATATGATGAAGTTTTCATAAAAACCCAAAAGAAAAGGGTTTGAAAAGCTTCCAGATGCTGAGCACATGGGGGAGGCATGTCCTGGGAGGGTATGAAAGCCCCCACCCCTTTCTCCACACCCTGCTCTATGCATCCATTGATCTGTATCCTTTGTACTATCCTTTATAATAAACCAGTACATGTATTTCTCTGAGTTCTGTGAGCTGCTTATGTTAGTCAGTCTTCCTTTGCTGTAACAAGTGCCAGAGATAATCAACTTTTGAAAAGATTTATTTTAGCTCATAGTATAAAGGCCTCAGTCCATGACTGCTCGGCTGTTGCTTTACTCAAGGCAGTTTCATTGCAGAGTGCCCGGCAGAGCAAATCTACTCACCTTGTGGCCAGGAAGGGAAAGAGAAAGAGGCTAGATCCCACAATCCTCTTCAAGGGTGCACCCCCAATGACCTGAAGACCTCTCAGTAGCCCCACCTCTTAAGAGTGTCTGCCACCTTCCAACAGCACCCATCTGGGGACCAAGCCTTTAACACATGGGGATTGAGAGGAATATTCAAGATCTGAACTATAGCACCACTCGAGCAACTAGACCTCAAGAGGGGTTGTGGGAAATCTCCTTCTTAGCCAATCAGTCAGAAACCCAGGTAAAATAACCTAGGCCTTGCAACTGGCAGCTAAAGTAGAGGGAGGTCGTCTTAGGGACTGTAACAGGGAAATTGAGTCGGGGGTCGCATGAGAAATCAAGGCTCAGCAAGCAGAGTGCAAAAGGCACTTTATTGCACTCCTGGGCGAGGTCTGTTAACCTAAAGGCCTGTGGGTCAGCAGAGTCACGCCCAGAGGAGGACGTGAGAGCATTGTATAGCAGGGTCAGGGGGCTGGGGCTAGTAAGGCCGGAGGATGTCAGTCCTCTCGTGAGATGAGGCAGGAGAATGCTGATTCTCTCCCGAGATCTGGAATCTGCCGCGTCTCCACTTCTGGCTTTCCATGCTCCGGGGTTTCCTGTCCCCTCTGCAGGGGACTGCAAGGGGAGAGGGAGGGGAAGGGACCCGACCTATCAGGGACGAGCTTTCAACCTGTGGGATCTGACCTCTGAGTAGGTAGTGTCAGAATCAAATTGAATCAGGGGAGACATGGCCGGTTGTCCTCTGCTGTAGAACTGATTTCTTACTTGCTGGTGGGGGAAAACCCCATACCTTTTAGGGTCCCCGAAGTCTTCTGTGTTGATTGTGGTGAAAGCAGAGGACACACACACACACTGTGTTTTTCCTAACATAGAGTTGGGTGCCATGGAGGAGTAGTGGTAGGAAGATTGGGAAAACTCCACCATCAAAGTCTAGGCATAAACCGGGCATGGTGGCGCACGCTTGTAATCCCAGTACATGGGAGGCTGAGACAGGAGGATCCGGGTTCGCGGCCAGCCTCAGCTACTTAGTGAGGCTCTCAGCAACTTAGTGAGACCCTGTTTCAAAATAAAGAATAAAAAATCGGGCTGGGGGTGTAGCTCGGGGGTAGAACGCCCCTGGATTCAATCCCCAGTACTGCAAAAAAAAAAAAAAAGTCTAGGCATAGAGGGCCAGCCTCAGACTGAAGCAGAATCAGGACACATGGGAGTCCATTGCCTTCAGCTCAAGCCCCAAACAACAGGCTATGGCTGGAGGGGCACCGCATCAGGAGTTGTAGGGATGGCAACCTAGACTCTGGGGGTCCTGCCTCTGCCTCTGCCGCCTGTCAGGAGCTAGGGAGAGCCAGGGGATCCTCCACATTCTGCAGAAAATGGAAGCTACAGCCATTCCTCGCTGGAGGACACGGACTGGCCCACCGGTGCAGAAGACAGAACAAAAGGAACCAGTGAGCTCTCCAGGAACCCACTCCTTTCTCCTGTGACGTGTGTCCAGAGCCCTCTATTGATAGAACTTAATATTATGACAGTTGGCAATGAAAACACAAAATTAGGGCCCAAATCAGTGTTCACATGAGACAATAAAGTATAAATTTTGAGCTGAAGAGCAATAATTTAATAATTGGCAAGCACGATATGTGTTTTTTTATCTTTTTTGTTTTTATCTTACTTATGCATTTTTATTTAATGTGGGAGTCTAGCAGGATGTGTTGAGGCATACCTGTAATCTCAGTACTTGGGAGGCTGAGACAGGAGAATCACAAGTTTAAGGCCAGCCTCAACAATTTAGCGAGACCCTAACTAAAAAATAAAAAATAAAAAAAGGTGTAGCTTGGAGGTAAAACACTCCTGGATTCAATCCCTAGTTCAAAAAAAAATTTTTTAAAAATTAAAAGGTGGGTTTCTTACAGATTGCATAGAGTTAGATCTTGATTTTTAATATCTATAATCTGACAATCTCTACTTTTTTTCTCTTTGCAGTTCTGGGGAATCCTCACATATGCTAAACCAGTGCTCTACCACTGATCTATACTCCTAATCTCTGCTTTTTATGTGGGGTATTTAGATCATTTTCAGTTTCTATCATTATTGATATGGTTATATTTAACTCTACTACGTTGCTACCTGTTTTCTGTCAGATTTTTAAAAATTAATTGTCTAGCTTTTTGTTTCTTTTTTCTTTTCTACTTTTTTGATTGATTAAATATTTTAAATGGCTCACTTGTGTCAGTTTAAAAATATAAACCGTGCCAGGCATGGTAGTGCACATCTGTAATCCCAGTTACTCTGGAGGTTGAGACAGAAGGATCAAAAGTTCGAGGCCAACCTTGGCAACTTGGACCCTGCCTCAATATAAAATAAAATGTTAAAAAGGGTTGGGGATATAGCTCAGTACTTCAGAACTTGCCTAGCATGCATGAGACCCGGGGTTTGACTCCTACCATCATAAAAAATAAACATATGAGCTGGGCATGGTGGCACACACTTGTAATCCCAGTACTTGGGAGACTGAGACAAGAGGATCACAGGTTCATGGTCAGCCTCAGCAACTTAGTGAGGTCATCTGTAACTTAGACCCTGTTTCCAAATAAAAAATAAAATAGGGCTGGGAGTATAGCTCGGAGATAAAATACCCCTGGGTTCAATCCCTAGCACCACAGACATACACACACACACACACACACACACACACACACACACACACACACAAGAAAAGAAGCAAGGGAGCAAGGAAGGAAGGAAGAAAGGGAGGGAGGGAGGGAGGGAGGGAGGGAGGGTGGGAGGGAAAAGAAAGAAATGAACTGGGTGATTACTCACGTATTCTTGGAAAAATTCAATCAATAAAATGACTGCAATGTTCTCACACTTAAGAATGAAGACTCATGGAACTGAAGAATGTTTCTATCTTGAATTAAAAAACAATCACTGTTTCGAAGAAATGCTCAAGGATTTGAATCAGTTCATTGCTTATCAGTCTGACCTATCTAGATATACTTCTTGGGGTCTAGATTTGGGGCTAATGGTCAATGTTGGGATAAACTTCTGTACTTGTTTTCTCCAGAAACTGAAGAATATATTCCTAGTGTTCTACAGGCTTTCCCTAAAGAATCCACCTGCATAATCTAGAGGAAAGAGGAGACATAGCACCCCTAACGACTCAGTTCATAGGCAATCAAGTACAGCTACTACTCCATTCAGTGTGCAGACCATATTCACTACATGGTTATTTTTAAATGGCATGAGCAAGCCAGATGCAGTAGCGCACATCTGTAATCCCAGTGACTCGGGAGAATGAAGAGGTTTGCAAATTCGAGGCCAGCCTGGGCAACTTAGTGAAACCTTGCCTCAAAATTAAAAAAAAAAAAATTTAAAAGGGCTTGGCATGTAGTGGTAGAGTCCCTTGGGATCAGTCCTCAGTACTGCAAAAAAAAAAAAAAAAAAAGGCATGAGTAAATTATTACCAATGAGTGGGATGGGGAGTGGATGCTATACAGCAGGGCTTTTGCACTCGGTGTGACCATAAATCAAGATGATGTATTACTAAAACAGCTGTCTGGATATGATGGAAAGCAGATTGTGGCCACCTGCCAGAAGTTGGCTGTGGCTAGAAATCAGCTTGAAAATACAACAGATCTCTAATTGAACAGTTAAGTGAATAATGACTCTCATGGAGTACCATTCCCTTTAATAATGCTCGTAATAAGCCTATTATCCCCACACCCAGGAAGAATTATCCAGTATTCTAATCACTATGAAATCTTCTGTCTTTGAAGGTCAGAAGCCAGGTTTGGTAGAAATCTAGGTAAAGAAATGAGGTTGTGTCTAAAGTAGGATAAATACTAATTATGGTAAGACATCGGACAGCAAGACTTCTAATAATGTTCTCTAATGACCCAGAGATAAGAGGGGACTTTATGGCCCTTGAGGTGCAAGCTCAAGTTGGGACCTGGGAATAAAGAGAAAGAAACAGTCAGTCATCCCCATGGAGGTTGATGGACAGTGATACAGAAGGGCACCTGGAGTTCAAGTTATAAAGCCTTTACTACAAGATCTGGGATGCGGTTCTGTCCACAAGCCATATGTAATCCAGAATTCAGTGAACCATAGTGGCTTCTTCTTACCACCTGGTCACTAGGATGGTTGATACACGAGAAAAGTCCCTTCTGTTGAGAAGGAATAGAGAATCATAGTGCAGTTTAAACTGCTGGATATGTTAATACTACTTTAATCTCTGCCACATCTATCTGTTGAACGAAGTACTTTTTTTTTTTTTTTTTGCGGTACCGGGGATTGAACCCAGCGGCGTTCTACCTCCGCACTATGCCCCCGGCCCTATTTTTTATACTTTATTTTGAAACCGGGTCTCA